>VYZW01001805.1:1919-49476 GCA_013401315.1 Balaeniceps rex | reverse complement strand
TGTGGGGCTGGCGGCGAGGGGAAGCCGCCTGCCCGCCCCCCCCCGGGGTGCGCCGGACGGGCGCCCCGTCGCGGGCCGGACCGGGGCTCTGCTGTGAGGGCCGGGCCGCGGAGCCCCTCGCGAGAACCCCGGTTGGGAGCTACAGCAGGGCTCGCCAGCTACCGCCACCTGCCAGCCCCGCTTATTTACGAGTAGTTTCATTTTCCCCACACTTGTTTGGCACTCCCCAACTGCACTTCCCCTTCGTAGCGGCGAGCATCGCAGGCGCCCCATAAAGCTGCTGCTGCGCACGGCGTCCATACCCGTACAACTCTTCCTACCGCCAGGCTTAAAAACTACAGCCGTCTTTTAGAAGGCTGAAAGAGGCAGTCGTCTATGTTCACACCGAAAAGGGCTCATCAAAGAGCAGCTTTCCCGAAGTGGCTTTTGGAAATCAGCAGGGAAACCTCATTATAGCAGCTTATTGCCTTGCCAATGATTTCCACGATACATCCTCATTTTGAGTGTCTTGGTGCTGAGCTGTTAGGAATAATTGCGTTGGAACTACTACCTATAAAAAATAGGTGGTTTTCTAAGGCTTAAAAGAAGCAATCAAAGAAAAGCAAGATAGAATGTAACCAGTCATGTAACAACTTACTTTTGCACGCAGCTCCTCCCGTCCTCACCCACTGAAATCAGCAGTAACATTCCTACTGCCTTTAATGAAACTAGGGCGAGGCATAGCATATCCTCGTCCACATTCAAAAAGAGTATGATCATATTATGCATATTTTAACATCCCTATGCTAATAATCATGCTGTATTATTAGTCTTGTCTATTTTTCTCTGTTCATTTTTCCAGTTATTCCAGTTTTGAAAATAAAGATGGGTGGATTTACTTCCTCATCAACTTCACTTACCGATTCTCAAGGCACTAAAAATTCATTAAATTTGGATTGGAAAACACCTAGGGGATGTTTAGCTGTTTGTTACAAACAAACAAACCAACCAACCAAGCACAACGTGGATTGACTGGAAATTTATGGGAAGGACAATGATCTCCCCACTTACTTCAGCAAATGGGATTTTTGCACAAATGGTGAGTGTGCAATGCAGTATCTACGCAAATCTCAGTGGAAGGGCAGAAGTTAATGAGAAACCTTGCCTACCGCGTGTCAGTTGCCTTCACAGCCCGTCTGTTGTGTGTACCAATTAATAGTTCCCCTTCCTGCTTTTAACCAGTTCTTTTAAGGCCGCTCAGTACTACAGGCATTGTTTCTGAACATCATGCTGCTTCTTCATACGGCAGGAGTGTTGTAACTTCACTTGACTTCCCTTCTTCCTGGGGAAAAAAAAAAGCCAACAGATTTCAAATGAAAGTAACTGGTTTATCAGGCAAATGTACAGATCACACAAAGACAGCACCATCTCTATGGATCGTGTCCTTTATAATAAAGTTTAGTTCAGCACATTAAGCCATTTGTCTCTTTTGTTTAAAGTTCACATTGCTACTGAAATATATTTCTGAAAAATAAGGTATCAATGAAATCCAATAGTGCAAAAAGTCCCAGATATGTAACTTTTCAAACCATTCTAATACTTGCAGCTTTGACGCTAAATATTCCACATAGTCTTGGCCTAGATATTCAAACCTTGGCTCGCTAGTTGGCCTCGCTGATGACAAATGGTTTTGTGCCTGGAAGGGCTAGATACTGTTTTTTAGAAAAGAGCTATTTACTCTGGATGTTGCAATGTTAGGTTGTCGTTCTACAGGATCCAGTGCAGTCTTTGTGAAGTGTAAGTCAACTATGATGCGAGTGATTTACTAGACTGAGCAGAGGGCTACAATCCAGAAACTTCAAAATCTGTTTACTGCACTGCCATCTCTTCAATTGAATAATGATGCCTTGAAGTGTCTATCATGCATAAAGCCCCAAGCACTTAAAAATTGTCTTGTATAGACAGTTTCTGCTATATCTATGAATAGACTTCAATGAAATCTGCCCAGAGTTTTTCTGTAGGGTCGTAATCCCTGACTTCAAATTTTCTTTCCATTTTGTGTTTTAATGCCTCCAAATACAACATCAGTATTTAGCAGTGGGAGTAAAGAGATCTCAATCAGTAGTTATCAACATATTTCAGATTACAGTTGATCAACTTGCATGATATTCATGTTCTTGTCACACATGGAGTTGTTATGGACAGTGTGTGCAATATGGACAAGGAACTTGTCTTGAAACATCTTAAAGAAACGTTTTTATACCCTACGTGGCAGTGAAAAAAACCCAGACTTTAAATACAATTTTAATTTTCAATTCCCTTATCTTTAGATTCTCTACCCACCCCCCCTCACAAAACAACAAACGTTCTATTATTCTCCCCCCCAGGCTATTGTTACATGTGTTCTCAGTATAACAAAAGGGTTTTGTCTAAAAAGGCTGTATCTGAGTCATGTCTTTGCATGTGAAACAGCTATACACCTAGGGCACATTCTTGGTCACTTGAAAATGTGTCATTTCCAGCATTCTGGGTCTACATTATTTTAGCTGTGTGTCACTGCAGTGATCAGAAGAAAGGAACTAATGCACAAGTTGTCTGCTTATCTGCAGACATCACAGAACTGTGGCAGCAGACCCAGACAGAGGGAGAAAGAAAATGCAAGTGGAAATGCCACATGAAGGATGTTTGGCCTAAAGTAGAAAAGGCTGGTCTGAAAAAAGTTCAAGTTAGTAAATCTGAAGGATAATGATCCAGAACACAGCTGAATACTGGGCAGGAGATGCTTAGAAATCATTTATTACAAAACTTAAACACTCATAGCAACTTGCTGATGTTTGATACTGTGATACAACGGCAACATCTACAAACCAAGTCAGCTTTGGGTAGTTAATACACAGGAATGTTTTGTGGTGAATACAGAATAACATGAGAATCTCTCATGGGTATTTGTTTTCTTAAAAAAAAAGTTATATTCAAAACTGTGTGAGCAAGGGTAGATAGAATAATGGTCACTCTACACCGCACGGTCATTTCCTTTGTCAGCGTGTTGCCTACTGTCATCCAAATAAAAGGCTTTAGAACATCTTGTTTATGAAAAATAACATGACAGTCTCTTAAGTAGTCACTAGAGGAAAGCCAGTTTGGATTATAACATTCAAAAAATAGCTTATCTGGAAGTAACAAAACTTTCATTTCCCATTTTAAGTCCCTCCTTCATCTATACTAGAAAAAAAACGTCCCCTGTTGCCTAAGCTAGTAGGTTGTTAGTATTTGGGGGACAGAATCTCCCATTAGTCACTGAAATTTAAGAGATGTTAATAAGCAAGTGAATAATTTTGGCGTGACTATTTCAAGCCATGTGTTTAGAAAAAATAAATCACAAGAAACAGGTTTAACTGTCAAAGTCTAAATAGTCCCCTAAAAAGGAAATACTAAGAGATTCCCAAGGAATTTTGCATGTTAAAAGTACATTCACTAAGTCTATACATGATTTCACGCACTAGGTTAAAGTACTACAACACATATAAATGACATGATAGAGAAGATATGGTATGTGGATAGCATGATCCTGTAACAGTTTCAGCTGATAAATAAAAGCTGGCCTGCTGGACTGGACCTTCCCCATCTCTGCAGATGTTAGACCAATCTGTGAAATCAAAGCTGGCCATTGCCATTAGGGCCTCTCAGGGTGCACTGATAAAGTGCTAATGGCATAGTGAAAAACTCAGCATAACACGCTAGCCCAATTTTGTAAGCATAACATTCCCTCAGAGGTGTTCTGTACAGTACATTGGTCTCTTTTCCTGCGCTTGCACCAGCGTGTGTGTCTATAATAAGCTTCTCTTTGTTTCTCACACTGACTCCGGTGAAGGGGGAGGCAGCAGCAAATAATGGACTGAGTGACATTCAGTACCAGACTGCAAATGCAGATGTCAGACAAAACGGATGCTGAATTTGGCTAATGAAGCTACAGCCTGCAGCAAGAACAAGCAGCTTTTAACAGTGCTTTGCTAAACCAAGTTATTTAATATGTGTAAAATTCAGTGGAAAAGTTCTCTGAGAACTTAGAGCATATGTACAGGAGCCAGAGAGGCAAACCGCTCTGTTACCTACAGCAGCACCTCAAACAGCCAGCAGCATGATACCCAAATATACAGCATCCTGGCACTTCACTGTTCTGCTCCCCATACTGAATTTGGTGTCTGAGGCCTCTCGTTTTAAAATTTTAAGCCTAACTTAAATGACGTAAAGCCACTTAAAACAGAGGGCCTCTTCCTCAAACTCCTTGACCTCCCCTGGCTGCTGTAACACACCAGAAGTACCAGCATGCCAGCTGATTCACCTGTCAGGGCAGACAGAGCCCTGCTGTGAATGAGTGGGCTCAGCTCCTTCCCCTTCTCCCCACTCAGGAAAGCTGCATGAGCTGGCGTGCAGCAGCAGGTCCAAGCCGGAGAGAGGTCTTAACCCACCAAAGCTCTCCTTCTGGAGCACCAGCTTTGCTTCTGAACCCACAGAGCACGACTGCTTCTCGCAAGCTCCCTAAATCTGGGCCGTGGACTGGGGGAACTGGAAAGGAGACTCCCTCTGTACTGAGGCTGCGAGTGTGCCAGTAAGAGTTGGGAGCTGAACCCTCCCTACCCTACCCTGTAAATCCACACCTAGAAGGCACATTGTCATATTGCTTCCAAATCACAGAAACTCCATGATTGGAAGCTCTTAGGCAGATACTTTTAAATGGTGGCATTCTTGATCAGTTTATGCCAATTCTATTGTAATAAAGCAGCAATTTTTTTATATCACTTATCTGTAGAGAAACTGGTTGAAAGTACTTAGTTGTCACTGATTCTGTACTATAGCAAATGTATATGGGGTTGCTTATTTTCTGCATCTGTTCATGGCAAACAGAGGTTTCTGGGTATGGCCACACTTTACAAGACAGGTTGTTCATGAGGTATGTGGCCATCCGTATTACATCAGCCAGTGAAGCTAAAAAAAAATTGCTCAGTTAGGAAGAGTAAGATCTTGACAAAGATCAACAGTATCCTGAAGCAGCCATCTGACTTTGCTGCTACGTTTTTTCTTTATGTATAAATATCTCTACATAGTTTTTAATTTTTCCAGTTTCTTAATGTAGATTTTGCAAAAATAATTCCATTCATCAATACGAAATAACTTCTTCCATCAAAAGCATCTTAAATAGCTAGTGCCTAATAGAACCAGGACTTCTGTCCACATGTAACCTCACACACCACACAGGCAAGTCTCCCATCAACTATTATCTCCTCTGCCCACTTTATGGGTCTGACCTCATACCCAATATTAGCATATTTTTGCAATAAAATGCAGCACTGGATTGTTAGAATTGCTGCTTTTTAGATGAGGCACCGAGTTCCCTTGTGTTATTTCTGCTGACTTTTCTAATCAAATATAAAGATCCCATGACACATTTTGACAAAAAGTAGGGCACAGCCAGCTTATTTATTCTTTTACTAAAAATAGGCTTCAATGTCCAGCAGGTTGTAATGTGTTAGATAGCACTTCAAGTGTAGTAGCTCCTGTACCTGCCTCAATACAGCTATATTAGCAGTTCATCTTTGCAATATGCTCATTACAAAAAGCAAACATCATGTTTCACAATTACTTTAGTAGCTCCATTTTGCTAAAATGCTTACTAGGATTAGACTGTCCAACAATTGAAAAGGCAATAAAATAGCTTCTTATCCTTACAGGAGGAGTTTCTGACACCCTTCCAAGCACAGCACAACATGTTTTACATCTCTTGTGTTAATGGTGTATTACTATTCTCAGCCAGAGGCAAAGACTAGGAAGGAATTCATTACAGGAACTGGAACACAAATGGTTTAAAGAAACCTGTATCTCTCCCACCTTCTTCACATATTTATTTTCTAGCTGGCCTTTTTGTTCAGGCTATTTTCATAACAGAACAGATGTAACAACTGTGAAAATTAATAATGATCACGAATACTATTGAGCCTATCACACTTTTTAATTGCTATGGATATGAAATATGCTATATTATTTCTGAATTTGGCCTTGCAGAACACTTTCAATGGATGTTCTGTCAAGTTTGCTTAGAAAAGTTCACTGTCCAGTCACAATGGTGTAAGTCAGGGTTAGCAAGACTTCATTTTGTGTAGAACTGCCATAAGAGAGAAAACAGAGTCTTTAGCCCCTAAATTACACTGATGTAGTTACCCTTTGAATCAAATACATGTACTGATCTGCAGTATACAGTGAATATCCCTTCTGAATTTGGTCATGTGCCATTTGCGAACCATGACAGACTTGCTCAAAACCAAACCTTTATCTCACACAAGTTATAAGTCATGTGCAAACCAAAGAAAGAGATAAAAGCAAATGTGTTCTATTACTGCTATCATAAAACATGGGTACTGCATTAACATTTCACTAGCCCATGGAAAAACACGATCACTTTAATCCCACTGATATTACACACTACTAGAAAGCTAATACATCTGTACCTACATAATCAGGGCAAACTGAAAGAGTTCAGACTGAATTTTAAAAATCAATAAGCACAAGAAAAATAACAAATATCACATGCAACATCATTCCTCAAAATACCAATTCTTACTCCCAAATGGACTATTCTTTTGAATCCTTATTTAAAATCTCAGATTTTAACTTCTTTCCTTTGGTGAATGTGTTACAATTTTAATACTACTTAGCTTCTGTTTTTAAAAGGACTATCAAAAATAAAAAAGGCATTTATAGATTTCTTATTAAGGATGTCTCAAGTGTCTAGAAGCCTCTCTAATACTAATTTATGAGCATCTAATCATATCAATGTTTCTTTTGCTACAAAACTGTTCTTCTACACTAAGATCAGTGCAAACAGTCACTAAGACACACTGAAATCAGTGAGAACCAAGAATATTCAGTGCTCTGCTGGAATAAACAGAAACACTTTCATCTCACATTTTTATTAATTTAACTTCCTATGATCGGGAGCCATGAGTTCTACCCTCAGAAAAACCAGCACTCTGACACATTTCAGAACAGCGCCCACAAAGTGTTATTAATGGGCGCTGCACAACCAACGCAGGAGAGATTCTAGGAATACTCCTAAAATGCCAGTCCACAGTTTGAAGCAATACTCCGCACAACCATTTGTTGCTAGACAATCCAGTCATCCTGAATCAGGAAGAGTCATTTCATTTCTAGGAATTACATTTTAGACAGTTTCTTCGAGCTACACACGCATCATCTTCATTTTTAGTCCTCAGTAGCTAACCTTACTACATCTGGCTAGATGCCATAAAAAAAAAAAAAAAAAGATTGTTGTGGCATAAGAGGATAAGTGTATTATTATTACTCTCAAAACTAACAAATTAAGCCTGCCTTATTATTTTGAAAACTCCAGGCTTTGTGCTAAATCTCTTTTTACAACAATGTTTCCACGTATTGATTAACCAAATAAAAGTATGTGTCTCTCTCACTCACTCTGTCTGGCAATTTATCACTACAGGTCTGAAAGCTTCGTTTATATGACTCATATGCCTTTAGATTAAACAACTACACAAATGGTGCCAAGTCTCTATTTATCATAGCTTTGTCAGCAAAACAAATCATTCAGCAGGTGAATCATGAAATGACTGTCTGTGTGGATGCTAAATAAACACAGAGACGCCAACTTAACTTCACACTTCCCCATCTATTTCTCCTTCCCATCTCCTTCGCTGTATCACTGTGGCATTGCTAATATGAGTAGACAAAGTCTCCTTGCCTTTTTCTCAACACGCAGTCAATTTGGCTGCAGTTCAGAAGGTCCTTTAGACACATCAGGAAAACTGAAGCACATGCTTCCGTGGTTTGCTCAGGAGAGAGCGCTTGCTGTGTATGCCTCTGAGAGGGAAAGTGGGCTTTCATTTCCAATATGAGAAGTGCATCCATTTAAATGGCTCCACCATTTAGTGTGTAGCTCTCCTGCTTGGAGGGGGCTCATAGGGGGCTTTTGTTGCAATTCTGCTCTATAGTGAAGACAGACTGACAGGATATCACTGCTCAGAGAAGGGCTAGCCATCTGGACAAGGTTAGGTCACCTTTGCAAGAGAACACATTCCAGCAGTTCATAAAAATGCGGCTGAAGAGCATTTTACTGGAATGTACCTCATTGCCAAAGAAGGTAGCTATGCTTAGGAAAGTATTCCATGGGGAGCAAACAAATTCTTCTGCAAAGCCATTCCTCCCTGCTCCACCCCAGCTGACATTACACAAGTTGAATAATGCATGTCAAGGTATTAAGTAACATGTAAACATTTCCAGTAAATGTGTCTGCTGCAGGCCTTGGCTTAACCGGTATTGCTTCCATCTGTGATAGTGAGAAAAAAACTTCCTCAGTTCTTCTGCACCTAAAGTTTAATATTAATGAAGCATTTCGTACCAATCACTGACTGGAATCTTCCTCCTCCCCTATCTCCCAAAACAGATTTTAAAACACTTGAAAATGTACCTAATGAAGCCTTATTCAGAGATGTTCTTCTCTGAAAGTCTCTTATTGGCCTTATAGCCTATGCAATGGGGTAACTTGATGTCCCAAAAATATTACAGTTCTGGTAATACATTTAAGGACAAATGACAAATTCCAATTGGAAACAAGTTGGGTTCTTCTCATACCACCAAGGATGTTTTATATGAACCCCTGGCTTCCCATCATGAATTGTCCAACAATATTCCCCGGCCCTCCCCAATTTTGAGATTATGTATTTTCACATATTTTTTCCCAAGGGTGTGAGAGCACAGTGCTGGGAAGCCACAGTCCTTTTCATTCTGGTAGAAGAAATCCCCTTGGAATTTAGTATCACTTTAGGCATGCACACTGTTTGCACAGCATATGCCAGTAATTCCTTTTCCTTTACTGTCTATGACACTCCACAACAAGGACAAATGCAGTTCTGAGCCAACTAACCAAAAGAGGACATGCTTAAGAACTAGAACATCACTGGGGTGAAGATGGGCTCTCGAATCACCTCAGTGAGACTGAGAACCATTAGCCCCAAAGGAGAACTGCCCAAGGAAATTTCTGGGATTTTCCACTGGAATTTGTACTTTCCCAAAGGGTCTTCTGTAGGAGAGACTGACCTCGGGTCAAGTATCTGAGGAGCTCCCATGAAACACCACCAAATTCCACTCTGAGAAGTACTTGGGCAAAAACTTTGAAGAGAGCTGTTAAGTAGGAAGGTAAAGTCATGCATTTTCTACAACTTTTTCCAAGTATAAATTATGTCTCTTAATGTCTGTGAGCTGCACAGGGCTGAGAGCTGTGGGGCAAGCTGGATTTTTCTCCTTCGTGTAAATGAATCGTTTTCCTGGCAATCGAACTTGCAGCCCAGCTGAAGACATGACACCGACAGCGCTAAACATTACTTAGAGCCAAGGGTCTCGCTGAACCTGAAAAATCTCTCTCAGTACACAAAGATGTTTGAAAAGGAAAAAGCCAAACTGGTCTTCCAAGCTGAAAGTACGGCAAGCTAACACTGTTTTTTAATGTGGTTTGGATAGGGGTTCATAAGCAATGCTGCACATGGAGTCTTGTGGCATAACCAGACACAAGAACACCCAAAGAACAGGAGATTAAGAACCTGTTTTGATGTTTACTGATCATTTGGCTCCAATACAACTTTTTGGAGGACTGTCTTAAAGCGAAATTAGTTTCCCTGGGCTTCATTACTGAGTTGCAACAAGGCTGCTCCCAAAACTCCAACTAGTAGGAAGTGTCCTCCTGTTTGGGCAATATATGGAAAGCGGAAATACCAGAGAACAACCTCCTCCAAGCCCTCTCTTTCCTCCTGCTTACAGCACCAGCCTTTTTTGCCTATCTCCCACATCTGTATGAGAAGTAATGGATTAGTGGTACTGAATATCACAGCTCCCAACCCCAAGGCCACCAGCTCTTAGTAGGCTTCCCACCTCTGTATAATAACTGCAGCACTGGTATCAGTGACTTTTGAAAGAAAGTAAAGCATAGGGAAACAGAAATTACGGCCACCATGGCAAAATCGGATCACAATAACACAAAAACTATTGTGCACACCTCAGTAACTGATGCGGGCCTATTTTTATGGCTGGGCTGATCAGGACAGGCATAAAGCAAAAACCATGCCAGAATGAGCCTGTCCTGCTCAGAAAATTGTTTCCAGCAATGCAGCAACAAGTTAATGATTGCATTATAGCTATCACAGGAATGCCAGTGCTCAGTAAGGAGTGTTTTGAAGAAAGGTTTTTGAATGCTACTTCCCTGCTGCTTTTAGTTCCCCCACAGAAGAGGAACTATTGGAAAGACCAAACCATCTGCAAACACCTTTGGAGAAAGCTTTGGCTAGCCACTGCTGCTTTCCTGAGAAAGAGTAACTCACTGCATTAATTCTTTATACTGTGAAATAACCTTTTTTGGTGAAAGACTAATAAAATCACTGATTTCCAGACTTCTAAGAACATTACTGCCAGAGCTAAGTGGACTCTCAGTGGCTTCTAGACTTTTCAAGAAATTATATCCAACTGAAAAGCTGTTTATTTTTCAGTCAGGGCACTGAGGGCACCAAAGCTCAGGTATAAACTCTACAGGGAGGAATGTGATGACAGCAAAAGAAATGCATTTGCACTCTCCTTTTTCCCCTCCACCCACCCACCGCCATCTGCAAACAAGAAGTGTGTCCCCCAGCTCTTGCCCGGAGACATCTCTACAGGGCCCTGGGGAAGAGGCAGGTGTCTGCCACAGCCTCCGCACCAGCAGCGCATGGGATACAGCAGGACACGGTACTGCAGACAGAGAGAAGAGGGGCTTTCCTGAGGGGGCTTATTGGTGTGCACATAGCACATGCGTATAGATGTATATAACCCACACCTCCCTGCAGCTTCACAGCAATTTGGCCTTCTATCTTTTAATACATGCAAGAAGTGACAGACCTCAGCCTGACATCCACCTTAATCTTGTTGTTATAAGCAGTGCCTGGCAGGACTACAGCAGCCTCTGCGCAGCAGTGCAGCCTCCTAGTCCTCTTTGCACGAGTCCTGTATGCCACGTCCCACCAGGGAGCTGGGAGCAGACTCATCTGGCAGGTAACGATGACTACGGAAGGCCAAGACTGGATGGTAATGAGAATCCATACACATTTGGCATACAGAAATGTTTACGTACCTGTCTACCCATAGATCTGTATCCTTACTACTGTATGCCCACAGAGCTTCGAGCAGAGGGCTTTGGCAAGCCTATTTCAGCTGCAGTGATCCATGTCTTAAAACTACAGTGAGCTGCTAAAGCAAAGCAGTGATGTAAAGCCATTAAACGAGAGCACACTGCCTTTAACTATCCCATGCAAATTCAACACCATTTCTAATGCCACCATACAACTGGTACAAACACAGAGTCATTTAAACTGAAACTTCAAACACATCCTCACCTTGTCATTAAACTATATTTAAAATTTCTTTTGTCAAGTACAACTTGCAGTTACGGTCAATCAATTATAGTCTGGACTAGAGAGGTGTTTCACAACAGCAAAAAGTATCGAGTACCAGCTCTCGTGTACCTTAAAAACGCCATCTTTGTTCTCAAGCACCATTAACAAATGGATCCAATACCTAGAACCGCCACAATACAGAAAAAGAAATCTTCTCCACACTGTAGTGAAAAAAACTCTCTATTCGTGAAATACCGCCTGTAAACTTAAAAACCATTCTATGCCAATTTCTTCATATAACATATCCAAAATAACCTCTTAAAACACTATAATTTAACATTAATGCTTTCCTTTAATAATTTAACTTAAAAATGTATACCTAACCTTTAAATTTTGACTCTAATGCTAAATATTCCTTTCACAAAAAGTCTTGAGTAAAGTATTAGAGATGCGTACCTCATCTCTTCGAATCTTAGTCACATCTCAAACTACCATTTTTCACAGATATATGTTGAAAAGAAATACACACAGATATGGAAAATGAGGTCCTGTTACAGGATGTCAGGTTTTCTATCAAAGAATATGCCATTACACTTTGTGGCTTAATCATTTTACGCAAACGTAAGAATTGATGATGCTCAGCTAAATTATCGTTTACCATAAACATACCCTGAAAAGCTGAGCATGATTTTCTTTTGTTGTTTTCTCTCCTTCCCTCATGACGGCAGCTGAGGGAACAGACATGCAGTTCTATAGTGGCTTGGCCATATGAACTCTGTTAAAAAACTGATTAGTTCAAGTTGTTACAGATCAAGTGACAACCTGCCTCAAAAGATGAAAAAATATGAACAGACCCTAATCAGTATCTGATAAAGAAGTGGGGCTGTTGCACTGTGTAAACCGTGCATTAGAATAATAATGTAGGGAGACTCAACAAAAGATGCTTTGTGTTTCTCATTACAGCTGGTAATAACTCCTCTGGGGGCCTGCCCCTTCCAGCACTGTAAGCACGCTGAATACTGTAATAGTGTAATACTGTTTTTCCACGCCCTGCTAAGATGTACCTGAAAGGTGCTTTTGTAGTGTAGCTTAAAAGGACAAACCGGTGTCCCACGCTACACATCTTGCCTGAAACAAAGCATTTTGAAATAAATCCTTCTGGGCAAACCCTGAATACATCACACTCCCAGTAAGATAACTCTTAACATAACATTCAGGCACACATATTCAGAGAGCACATGCAAGTTTTACTGCATACTCTGTGCACCTGTGGCATTGCTTGCAGCCTATCAGAAATCTCAGCTATCATAACATTGCTCCTCCCAGTCTTTACACTAAAAATGAGTTTTCTCTTCTACTTGCATTGCGTACCGATGGGAATATGCTGTTGCAGTTGATACACATGACCAATTCACTCAGTAGCAAACAACTAATCTGCATATTAGCAAAGTGCTTTGCGCTTAGCAAATGATGGCACACAAACGCATTAGGATTAGATCTAAGGCTACTGAAGTCAGAAGACTACAAATGAATGCCTATATAGCAAGTTTATTGCCAGTTCTGCATTACTGCAGTTGCTTAATTCAAGTTCTTTGACAAAAACTGAGTATCTTAATTAGCAATCTGACCTTTTAAAAGCATGGAAAAATCACAATTTATTTCACACTCTGGGTCTGTAGTGACTGATTCCAAATACCCACACATGTAACCTTACAGACACAGGCAGTCCTGCTGAGTTCAACCCTCTTTCCAAACCAGTCTGTGCTCAGCGCATGTCAGGTTCTGTACATCTTGCCCTTTTCCAATTCATCCCATCTGTTTATAGCCTTTCCATCTAGTTGACTACGATTTTCCAAGGCTTCAGATTCACCTTTTTCCTTTCAGTTTTTCCTATCTGATGTACATTGTAATGATATTAAGGGGAAATTTATCAAAGAACTAGTCTAACTCAATTTCTTTCCACAGTGTTTCTCCAAACTGGCTGGCTGAGTGTGACCTTTTCAGAGGCCTGTCATTTGTGAAGTTATTTTTCCAATTTTTGTCTGTGTAAGTTTTAAAATTGGTATCAAATTATATTTGTTACATCAGATCAAAAAAATGTTCTCTAGCTGAGCTGACATCTTTCAGACTAACTCCTTAAAACTGCGTGAGACAAATAGTACATGGTGGAAAAAACCATACAAAAGTCTGGTTTGTGGCCAAAATTCCACCTAGACATAGAGCAGGAGGGGGAGAAAAAATACATCTCTTGAACAGTATTTCCCAAATGTTTGTTAAGAACTATTTTCTTTCTTAATCTCAAATCAACAGTAGTCTCAAACCAAAATGCTAGATCTGGGCTTGATGAGATCTGTTGAAAATATAATAGGACGACGTCTCATTCTGCTGCCCTGCCATCTCCAATAAGTTATGTGTCCATGGCACATGCAGCCCAAGTCACTTGTTTCTTACAGCTTTTATTAATCACTGATTGGTGTGTTGGTTCCGCATGCTAGGGTGAAATCAGGCCACCAGTTCAAATATCTTCTTACAGTTGGTGCTAAATCGTAACTATTTTAAAAGATTGAGTATGACAGGTCAGAGAGACGAACAGAGTTTTATTCATGGAAAATCTTAATAGCCTTCAAAGCAACTCGTATGAGAGATATATGAATACATATATTTTTATAGCTTGTGCCCAAATTAGAAACAAGATTAAAAATCTCAATGTCCCTCATGAACTCCCTCCCTTCTCTCCACATTCTCCTATTCATTTTGGATACACTGTCCCTTTTATTTTTTTCCCTCCTCTTATCCCTTCTTGTCCCTTGTCTCTCCACTCTTCCCATCCTACTGCATCTTGACTTCATGTTCACTTGTAACCACATGTTGGATTCAGAGATGTGACGCACCAAAGTTCTGGCATTTTGGAAATCTGGCAATTCCCAGCTATGAAAAGACCTTCCCCCAAAAGGCCTCCCCCAAACAAGCCCTTAATAAAAAGCACAGGAGGAAAAAACAAACAGCAAAACCTAAGACTGCTTACAATTATGGTGTTATCTGTTCTGAGTGTTCCCAGTTTAAAGCAAAGTGATCAAACTACACTGGCAGAAGCCAATAACAGATGCAGCTTAAACTGTCTAGGATTATTTTTAATATTGTAGTTCTAGGAAGTACACAGAAACCCTAACTACACAACTGTGCCAGAAATCCCGAGGGACGGGGCTGCCTTCTCAGGGCACATCTGAACTCATCAGCCTTGCTGCAGGTTCTGGCTCAGTTATTTTATCTTAAGCAACCTGCCTGTGCCTCCCCATAACTGCCTCAAAATAACTGTAGTAACAGAATATTCAATAATGGGACTTATACTTGCTTGTATTTTAGAGGTGAAGAAAATAAGAACATCCCACGTGTGCCGTGTGCTTCTGTTACTACAGTGTGGTTTCACAAATCTGTAGAGCTTCAGAGAGAGAAAGTACTTTTGGTCTGCAGCCCTTGGAAAGAAGAGATAAAGAGAGTGAGAGGCAAACTTCTAGCTGGATGAAAAACTCTAGCTACAAGGACAACAACCTCTAAAAGAGGTAAAGGAAGCCACAGCAGCTACTTGGATTTACATCCATGTAACAGAACAGAACTGAAAACAGACAGGTATCTCTAAATGGTACCAACTGCTTTATTGGTAGGTATGAACAAGTTTACAGCCTCAGAAGACTGCAATCTCCCTTGCCATCCAGGAAAGGAAAATCATTTCTTTTAGAGGAACTCAGAGTTACTCAACTCTAATTAATCTTCTAAAACAGGAAATCCCTGCCAACACAGGTGGAACTATAATATGCTGGCTGTGCAGCTGGGGAACATGAAAGATGGGATTTCCGTGTTCCCATCTCACTCACCAAGAACAGAGCGCAAATACTGTAAGTAAAACATGCAGCTGAAAAATCTGAAAAAAAGCAAGCAAGTAAAAAAATTGAAAGGAGGACTATAAAAGTCACTTAGGTCATTCATAAGAAAGTTCCCTACAGTATTAACTAAGATTTGAGCCCTTCTGAGGAAGCTACCATCACTTTGAGAGCTTAGTTATAGGGCAAAGGAAATTAATCTGAATCTGTATTTTAGGAAACAAAGCTGAGAGGACACTTTGCTGACTTCTGACGTCACCTGTACTCCTGAAGGAGCCCAGTAATGTGTACTGAGAACACCAGCTTCTCTCGGCCATCTCTTTGTTCTCTATAATTTGTATTTTTAAATACTGTTTACACTGTTACTTGCTGGACCATGTCACAAAAGATGAATGGCAGGATAGAAATTTCTTTGCCATTGAAATGTTACTTGAGTTAAAAGTCAAGACAAGAAATAGACATTCCTTTTTAATATTTACTTGTCTGCAACATTTTAATTGTGGGGGCATGTAGAAAAGATGGATATTGCTACACATTTCTGCCTATCTAATTGGAAGCAAAAAGACTTAGGGACATGTGGAGATGATGCATGTCATCACTGCTTGTAGGGTATGCCCTGCGCTCTCTGCTCTGAGCACTAAGGCTGTGTTTAGGTTCAGCTTAGGATAAACAATATTTTTCATGACAGCTTATTTCAAGCTCCACAAAGCCATCTGTATCAAAAGAACAACACAGGGAAGATTTCAGTGGAATGAAAAAAAAAATTGTGTCTACAATGAAAACAACTGGCACAAATAGCAGCACCAAAGCTTTGTTTAGACTAGGGGAAGTTCCATAAGTCAGTGATAAAAGAGCTGTAAGGGTGAGATACTGAAAGGTATGTTTTCATCAGAAGAGTAGTGCTCTCATTATAAAAACAACCTGAGTACTTCTAACCATATGAAATGATCCTCACTCATCTGATGCCCCCAAAACAAGTGAGTAACTGAACCAAGAACAGATTAATTTCCTTTAACTACAGATATGCCATCACCACACCCACCCACTGAGGGAAAAATTGAGATATTTACTATTAATAAAAATAACACTGCGGGGGGCACGACTTTTTTTTTTTTCCTTTCCTACAGATACACACAAGTGGCTCCCTATTTAGACTGTTAGAAGGCTAACTTTTCTCACACACATATTTCAGTCAATATAATAGATAGGTATTCACGTTATTCTGTTACTTTCTCATGAATTTATGTTTTATTGCTCCATTTTCAAAAGCCATTGAACCCATGCGACACTTTAGTAGTCAGTATAGTATGGTAACACACAGCACAAGAACTCTTGGAAATGACCTGAATACATGCAATGGAGGCAGTAAAATGAGTAAGATTACATAGCTGGTCTTTCATTTCAACCTAGATACTAGTTCCAGCAAGAAACTAATATATATTCACCAAAACAAATGTCCATCAAAGCCACAAAAGCAATTTAACGCTTACACGTATGTTGACAATACTATGTCAGAGCTGTGAGTAATCCGACAAAGGAGGCTGTAGGTAGATCAGAGGTGCAAGCTGGTCCAAAATGTACATATCCTCTTCACCAACATTAAGTCCATTCTCAGTCTGGCCTCTGTGATTCAGGCTGCTACACTCACTACTGAAAGTATATATATAGGAACAATTGAAAACAATTTTCCTCCTGGCCATATTGGCGAGGGAAGTTGTTTAATTGAAGGAGAAGACAAAAATTATCCTGTGATTTAACAGACACGTTCTTCCTCTTAATATGGATTGGTAAGACACAGAATTTAATCTAAGGTAGCTTTGCAATTTTGAGCTAATGTCATGATGTTTTGCTTTCTACAAGACAAAATGAAAGCCCTGATTCTGGTCGCTCTGCTAAGTAAGGGGGGAAATTGTATTTTAAATAAAAAGCTATCCTAAATTCCTGGTAAATTACAAGGTTTAGGTCAGCTCTAAAAGGAATTTGTGTCAGCTGGAAGAGGGCATCTATGTGAAAGATTATTATTAATGAAAACCAACCTCTTTAAAAAGTAGAAGTAATGCCTGTTGAATTTATCATCACCTGCAAGACTGGTTATGTTAATAATCCTTCACATTATTCCAAGTAGACTGAAAATAATTAATAGTTCACAAACAACCTTCCCACAGAAGCTTCAGTGCCAATGTTGTTTTGACTGATTACAATTAATAAAAAAATATAATCCCAAATATTTAGGCCCTGAACACAAATTCCTTATATCCGAGAAACTTCCATGAAAAATAACAATAAACCTATCTCTTACAGCATTACCCTGTCAAGGGTAATTGAATTCCTGGATCACAGTGTCACTGGGGAATTCTGGTCTCACTGTTCACAACTCTTTATTAAAGTCCATTCTGTTCATGAAATGGAGAAGCCGATTCAAAGTATACACACAGGGGTTCAACCACTGAGCTCTGCTGAGCCACCACAAATGCTCAGGAGTCAGAGGGTGAGACCCAGGGTACTGTGATGCCTTCAAAAAAAATCAGAGCTTAGCTGATTGTGATATTTAGGGGGTGCTCATTAAATCCTGAAGGCTATCAGTCTCACCACGCAAGCTCTTTCCTCCTCTTGTCTGAAGTAGCTGTGAAACAATGGTCAATTGGTAACATGTCTCAAGCTAGCAATAAGGAATGTCTGCAAGGACACAGGACTGTGAGAGAGGATGAAGAGGAAGAGAAGGAAATGGATAATAAAGCAAAAGATGGAAGTGAGGAAGGTCAGAAGGTTGTTTCTACATTTACAACATCTCTAAAATAAAGTCACACCTCAGAGAGATGCAGGTGGCAAACTGATCTCATTAGAAAAACCACAATGGTTCAGAGACAAGGTTCATTTTTGCCAAGGATCCTGTTTCCAGCACTGCTCATACCCAGATGTTGCAGAGGAAGGTTCCCAGCCACACTGTTTGACAGACTTAAATGTGATTCCTGCAGGACAGGGCAGAAAAGTTTTGCTAAAATTCACCACCAAGTTAGAGAAATATTACGTAAGAAAATAAGATCCACTATTTGGAACATGGCATCCACAGTCATAAAGTTTAGAACCTGCTCGTGACATTTTTCCCTGAAAACAGCACTTGGTACAGCACACAGCATCCCAGCAGAACTCCCAGGTCCTAACAACTTTCATATATGCCTCAAAAGTGTGTAAAATAAACCTGGCTACTCACTGCTCTGTTAGCCTAGGAACTAGGCAACTAGTGTACTAACAGTACAAAATCCACCAAGGCATGAAAGGGACTAGCATTACCACATACACCACACAAGCTTTTGGAGCGAAGCATAAAGATTTATACAGGCCACCTACTCTTGGGGAAGAAAGTGCCACACTGGGATGACGTGGCAGCATTTAAGTCATGGATGATGTCAAGGTGAGAAACAGACAAGATCGACTGCATTCGTTTCTCATCCCTCCATTGATATTGGATCTTCATAATTGCTGCACGGGGCTGCTAAAAAAATTCCCTTCATGATGTTTTTCTACTGAAAATTGTGGCTTTCTCCAGGAGAAAAAAAAAAAGCTTTCCTCTAAAAGCACTCACTCTGACTAGTATTTTATTTCTAAAACCACAAGATCTACTATCTTTTGTTTTTCAACAAGAACTTGGTTTTGAAGCGGTGCCTCACTGGAGCTGTAGTTCAGTCGCCCTGGATGCACCTGCCAGAGCATACCTCCCACGAGGCGGTGTGAGATCACCCAAAGCGGAGATGCTGACACAACTGGGGAGATACAGCCCAGCCAGGAAAGCCAGTCTGCAGTTGAGTCAAAGCTGTCAATCAAAAGTATTCAAAACTTTAAAAAATATACTGCAAGGGTTAGCAAAAATAATATACTTCACTGAAATTTTCTGCAAAATAATATAGTTGGTGATCAGGTCTGTTCTTCCTCTCCTTGCCCCTCTTCTGGGGACCCTTGAAGACACCACTGCTAAAGATGGAGCCAATTGCACCAGGATACAGGAGGCCCCAACAACAGGAGCCATAGCTTGGCAATGCCAGACTCTTCCTGTGCCTGGAAACTGCAAGTAGTTAGCTGTTCCTCCTCCATTTCTTCCCCTCCTCAAGCATCTCAGCTCCAATACTTGTCCACTCTTATTGCCAAAAGGGACTAAGGTCACCAGGGAATGCTGTGTACCGCCCTGACGACGTCAAAGATTAACTCACTGATCTTTGTATTTAATGTACAAAAACTATTACTGGAACATCACATTCAAATGTTTAATACAGATTCTGATCCGAGGGCAATGGATAGCCCATAGTGCCTCAGTAGTTGCCTGAGCTCCCTTACAGGATGTAATGTCTGCAAGAAGTAAACCCAAGTGCACGTATGCATATACAATCAAGGCTCCGCTCTTATCAGACCCCTCCCAGTCTGCTCATGCTTTAACAGCTCATTGACTCAAGTAACTTCCCGCATGTTACAATTGACAGTAAAACACAATAGCCTGAAACTGAAAATACCTCTGGTCCACCAAGAATCAAATCTGAGGGACAAACTTGCTGATAATTCTGAGACCAGCTCATATTATGAGACACTGATTGTCTCAGTGCTCCAAGTGAGCAGCTTAATTGGAATAGAAAAACAGGGTGATTAATCACAGCTAAGGAAAACACCTTGCTACAGAAGACAGGCAACATTAATGCTTTACATCATTAAAAAAAATTGAGGTTACCGTCCAGGACAGCACATGTGGAAAACATTTAAGGAAAAAAAGTTGAAATGTTGCTTAATTGGTGAGTTCTTCCTATTAACACCCTAAACGGTTTGACACATGCTGGCAGGCAGGAGGTGTTAGCCTCAGACATGCTGCCAGCCACACTTCCCCACTCCCGGCAGCTGCCAAACCTTCCTAGGGTTTGAAAGTTTCCCTACTGGAGGCCGTGTTCCCATTGCTTTCTGGTAAATTAGCCTCTGTAGTCACATCTCCTTGGTGTGTTTGATTATTTTTTCTTTTTTTCCTGGTTTCTTTTTGATGCAGCAGCATCTGATCTTTGTCAATCTCATCCCCTCCCCCCCGACAATGGGAAGAGGCCCCCCCGAGCACCTCCCGGGCGGGGGGGATTCACCTCCCGGGGACGCGCCGCCGCGGAGGGCTGGGAAGCCGCTCAACCAGCACCCACTAAAGTGGGACAGAGGAGCTTCTCACAAAATGACAAAACCCTCAGGCGCCAGCGAGAGGGAGGGGACCACACCAGAGCCCACACGGCCAGGAGCCAGGAAGAAGCCGCTGTTAGTAAGTTAGAGCAGGGAGGAGCTCAGCTCTCCCACCGCAGAAGCCGATGCCCGGCCGGGCGCTGCCACGGCAGAGGACCCGGCTGTCCTGGTCCCTCAGCCCGGCTCTTCCTTCGCGTCTCAGCGCAGAGCAGCGCCGTCCCAGCGCCCCTCTGCCGAGGACTGCTCAGCAGCGGAGTTCAACCGCTCTCCCGCCCCGCCAGCGGACAGAACCCAGCCGCCCGCCGCGCCCCGGCACTCACAGCCCGACTGGCTCCGGGTCGGGCGAGCGGCTGCCCCGGGGCTCTCAGTCCTGGGGGGAGAGTAAAAAGTGAAACAAAGAAGAAACAAGACTCGCTGTCCTACCCGGCTGTGGTGGCGGGGACCCCGTCTCCCGCAGGCTCGCACCGACAGGGCGTCCCCGGCACAAGCTGCGCGGCAGCCAGCCCCACCCCGGGGCCGGCCGGCCTCCCCCGCCTCTCCCTCCTCCTCTCCCGCCTCTCCCTCCTCCTCTCCCTCGGCCCGGCCCCGCCGCACAGGCACATTTACACCGAGGGGTATTTGACATTGGGTATCCCGGGCTGCAGCGGGGTCCCGGCACCCTGCTCCCCCCCAAGGGCTTCGGGACAGTTCCTGGTTGTTTTTTTTTTTCCCAGGCATTACCAGTTTTCTGAAGCACCACTGCCTGCATAGAGCACCTCAGGCCAAAAGAGAGCCCAGCGGAGGCTCTGCCTGCATGCCACCGCCATGCACAGCCCTGCAGGTGCCCCAGAAGGGCAGCTTACCTTCACCCGGGGCAGGAGAGCAGGCCAGCCCCCAAAGTTTACAAGCATGATTTTTTCAGCCATGACTTTGCACTTGGTAGTGAAATACTGAGTCATGCTAAATGCTACCCAGCTATTCCTCGCTCTCTCCCCCTTTGTCTCCTTCCCTCAGGAAAGTTAAGTATTGCAATAAAATCTGCTGGTTCATTGAGTGTCAGACTCCAATTCCCGCAGAGGAACTGGCTGGAAAGGACCAGCTAATACATGACACCAATGGGCGATGCAGGGCCCAGGTCTGCCACGGCCAACCAAGGCATCCTTGCCATCTCACACCTCCCCGCAGCCAGGTCTCATGGTGGTGCATCTAGCTGCCCATCCACAGTGCCTGCCTTCCCCACAAACATCACGCGCACCACAGGCCTCTGCCCACCACAAAATTCACACAGGAGCCGCTTGTCAGCCCCTCGCGCTGACACACACTGTCCCACAGGCACCACCCTGCAGGACCAGGCGATGCTCTGGCCTGCCTGAGCCAGCACATACTGCTGCACATTTTTCAGGCACCAGCAGAAACCAGCTACCCACAGCCAACATGGACATGTTGCTAACCTCCATCAAAACACCCTCACTCAAAGCACTCTCCCCGGCATTTCAGCAGTGTCTTGTGCCAACCTTCACCAGCAACACTGCCACCAGGTTTTGGGCCACTGCTTGGGAGATGGTGTTTTAATAAGTCAAAACCTGTAACTTCAGGTGTAGTGTTCACAGATGTGCAAATCCAGTCATCATATTTGGCAGTGTGTCAGGTGGTAGAACACAAAGGTCTCCCACTGCGGGCTGCAGGCTGTATTTTGTGGGAAGAACAGGGGGTGTCTGCTAGGAGACATGAGGCAACTGTTAGAGCTGAGAGGAGGACAGTAAGCAGCCCCCACAGAAGGGGTAGCCTCAATCATGGGGACCAAAGGCAAACATGGCTTATAGGAAAAGACTGAATCTAAAAAATGCCCTTGTAGGAGGATTGGGATGTCCCACAGGGCAAGTTAAACCTCATATTCCTGTTTTATGGGCTGTCATAAGCAGTGAGAATGGTGTTTGTCAGCAGAAGAACTTGGGTTAACGGTCTCTTGTAAATTTTAGTACTTGGAGGAAGGTTTAATGAGAATTTTCAAACATACAAAGTTGAAAAATACGCTAAAAATGCAGCAACATTATATTTTTGAAGCCCGACATTCTTTTAATGCTTGGTACGGGCAATAGCTTGCAAGGAACAATAGCAATTCCAAACCCTCTCGTATAGCTGTGCTGGTCACAAACAGGGGTCCGAGCAGCGCAGGAAAGCCAATATCACAGAACAAAGGAACCCAAAGCTGCCTCCACCTGGAGCTTCCTTTTCCAGGCTCCTCTGGAGCCTATGCTCATGGGTTTGCTTTGCAGATCCGCAGCGCCAGAGCTCTTCCTGTCCCCTGGAATGAGCAAAGCCCTCCCTCCCCAACGACAGAGAACAAAATACAGCTAGCAGTAGCTTCCTTGCCATTTCTTGCAGGGTGTTGGTCCCCCTCCCCTTGAACAAACATCCCTGCCTACCAGTTACATTACCATACTGCAGCATCACCCTTCCACAGGGAGAAGGGCTTCGGGGCACTGTGTACATGCAGCTTCCACCTGGAGTCATAGAAAGAATAAAGCCAGTGTTCAGTCAAAATTTTCATCTGGCATAAACCCACACCACAAGAAGACACCACCTTCCCTTGCCCACTCATTGTGCTCTCTGCATCGCCCCCTCCCTTCCACTGTTGCAAGCTTCTTTCCCACCAGACAAATGGGATGAGTGAACTAATCCAGGCTAAACCAGAACTTTTTGCTTCTTTTCCCAATGTACTTGTGACTTCTCCTCAACAACTGCCTTCTTAAAGGAAAAAGAATATATCCTGTTGATTTCTTTCAGCACAGAAGAGCCAGTACTCACTTCTGTATCCGGAAGTGGTCATTTAATAATCTAAATTCAGGCGCCTATCCTAACACCTATATAAATCAACAGCAGATGTGATGAAAACCCTATAAGCAGCTGAGATGGAACAACTAGGAGAAACAATTTCAGTCAGGATCTTATGAAGTGTTTTCCACCAGTAAGTCTCAGAGACTGCTGGTGCTTTTGAGTTTATATCTGCATCAGAATTGACAGATTTTGAGTGAGGTATCGCTCTCCATGACTGACTTTTCACAGCACTTTACCAGCAGCTTTTACGGCATCTGTGGGTTAAACCATGCCTGGAAAGGACTCTATTTCCTTTCAACACACCAACATGAACCAAAACAGTTCCACCTACGCCAGGGGAGCTAATGTGTCAACTTAAAAATCCCAGAGAACAACCATCAGCAAAGGCACTGCTGGCTCTAATTCTCCACTGAGTGTCCCCAAGACAGTTCCTTAATCCAAACTTCCAATTTCCTCCCACAGAGCACAGCTAATACTTCACTCCTTCCACCCTCCACCAGCTGTCCCTGCACAGATGATGCTCTCTGAGTAAGGCTGTTCCCCATGCACTGAACACAGCTGCGGCACCTAAGCATCGCCTGAAAGGATAAAAATAAGCACTAAGGTACTGCAGAGACAAGTCTGACTTGCTCAGTTTCTTGCCCTTGCTGTGAAGAAATCTTTTTTTTAATGTTTACTAGCACAGTTGGATTTTTCAGCCTGCAGACAGCTCGTCTGCCCAGTCTAACTTACTCCTGACCAGAGTTTCATCTCACCTAGCTGTCACTTATCAGAGTATTTAGCATTCTTCACAACCTGACAATCCACGCCTCTCCCTCACCACTTCCCAGGATCTTTGTATTCTTGTCACTACCTAGTGCTGCCTTTTATTCTTCTTGCTTTTTCTTTTTACTGTTGTCTCTCATTATACACCTTGAGGAGGGTGAGTTTCCTGGAAGAAGGCTTATGGAAAAAGATCTTGCCTCACTCTCTGAGGCAGTAATGGAGCCAGGAGCCATTTACATATTTTCTGATAAGCAGTGAGAATGTCCTGATGGTCCTGTAAAGTCTGGAAGGAATTGGCTTTGTGTTGTTCCATATTTCTTGCTTGTCTACGCTTGCCCAATTCTAATCAAGTAACAGTATTAAACATACTTTTACATACTGTTACAACATTATTTGGAGGAAAAAGCAGTATCGTACTCTTGAATTTAGCCATTAAGAGAGATGATATTGCCAATACTTAGCATTTAAAAATCATGCAAATGACTTTAAAGGTATGACATTTTCATATTAATTATCAGTTAATTTCTGCCTGAACTATTAGGTTACAGCTGCATCTCATTTCTAAGTTTTTTTCATGCAACCATTAGGGCAAAAATTATATTTTATAATTTATTATTAATTTAATTTATTCACTTTTTTGTAAGGACTACAATTGGGGTTTTGGTCTTTTTGGTTTTTAAGGTTGACATTTTATTTTATTAACATAACTTTAAAGATCTGAAATCTTACAAGAAAACCCAAAAGCAGAAAACAACCCCCCCACATACACACAGAGAGCGGAAGATGCGCTAAGAGTAGTGTCTGGCAATACCACCGAGAGCTCTTACTCCCCTGGCACAGAGTAACTGTGTGAACGGGGAGTGGGAGAGCTCAGCATTTTGCTTTTACTGTGGGAAGAGGAGAAAGCAGCCAAAACCAACCGTTCACATAAAGCAGCAGCACAGGAGCAATCCCCAGGTAGTGAGCAGCCCTGTAGGAAGCATTAAGAGTAAACCGTGAGCTGATCTAGGCCAAGCAGAGGGAAGGAGGCGGCAGGCTGAGAGGCAGAGCTGCGACCCAGGGGCCCACTCAGTTTGCAGTCCCTTCTGGTAGTCACAAGTCCTGAGTAGGGAAATGCAGCAGAAAACTGGCACGTTACTCCCCAAACATTGCCATTTCAGTAAGTGATCCTTGCATATTATGATCACAGCAGATTTCTGAGTGTTTCTTACTCTATAGCTAAGAAGTATGAAAGTAAGAGTAGGCTATGAGATGACCAACTAGTGGAAAACCATTTGCTGTCAGCAACGTGCATGACCACTTCTGAAAACATGGCCAAAACTCTCGGAGGCAGATCCTGAGATCTGAATTGTTTTTACTCAGAATATATTCAAATCAGCCTGTGCTGACAACAAACAAAACCAAAACTGAGGCAAGCCGCAGTCTTGGGAGAAGGTTTGAGCAGCTGTGAGAAGAGGGCACACTAACTGCCTCCGCAGAGGCTCCCGGCTGCTTTCAGGGACCGGGTTATTACTCTGGTGGGAACTCTCTTGCTCCTGCTAATTTCATGCTTTAATTTTTCATTAGATACTCAACCTGTTATGACTTTCAAAGTGCCTAATTCCAAGTTTCATCTTACTAACAGCACTTATCGAGCCCTAGCACTTAGTAAATATCTCTAACACACCTGCTTTGAAACTCAGTTTAGATTACAATATAAAAACTACCAATTTGGTTAACTACAGTTGGTTGGTCACCTGGCAGTCCTTGACAGTCCCACTCATCCCGTCTCTGACATTCACCTGGTGCAGTGCCTGTTGCAAGCAGATTAAAGGAATATCTATTAATTTTTGGTTCTTCTAATCATTAAAATCAAATCCTGCTATGGACACATTTCCTGAATTTTGAAAAGGCTTATCTAGGTGCAGTTTGGGCACAACACTGACTTTAAAGCGCTACAGATACACCGTTTGCACAGAAAACATCCACACAGCAATCAGATGGCAAGCTTCCTGCCAAGGAGCAAATTCCACCATCTTGATCCACATGAACCCGACACTAATAGAGTACCTTGAAGATGGTAAAGTAGAGGCCCGAAAGATACGACTCCACACGTCCATCTGCCGCCATACCAAATCTCAGTCGAAGTGCTTACACGTGAAAATCCTTAATTTGGTTTTTGAACAATCATACTCATTCATATTCTGGTAAGCTGCTGATGGAAACAGTGCAAATTCTGTGCAGTTCTGTGTGTGATACTTTATTCAGCTAAACATTACTGAGCTGTTCCTTCATCTTGCTGTGCCTGACTCAGGTAGTGCTGGAAAGGGAATACACAACTCCACAGAACAGGGCAAGGAGAGCTGAGGAAGTGGTGGGGCATCCTCTGCTACAGGGGCAGGAGACAAAGGAATAAACGAGGGAGAAAGAGATGCTGACAGAGAGACCTCAGGGATGGGTAAGTTTGCCAAAAGTGTTTCTGGGTGCTGGCACCGCTAGAAGGTGGGTGCTCGCTTTCTGCCTATGCGAGACAGAAGGGCTGGCGAGAACGAAGCCCCAAAAGCTGGCCTTAATCTCCGGCATCAATCACTCCAGCTGCTCCCTACAACCAGTATCTGGGGTGAGAGCCCCAAGGCTACGGTAGCCCAGCTGCCCAGTCAGAGACCCTGAGGGACAGGCAGCAGGGCTGACAGATACATGAAAGACACATGAACTGTGAGGCTGCTAGGCAGGTTGCAATTGCTGAGGAAAGTAACATTTCAATGCACTAGGTACTGCACAAGTGTATCGTAAATAATCGCCCCTGTACCACGGACCTCGCAGTCTGAGAGGGAGCATAGCACTCGCAGCCCTGTTAACAGCCTTGACCTTGAAACGGTCCTGAGAGCCGGGCTGCAGGGTAACGAAGCGGCAGAACATTTGCAAGTAGCTGCATTCAAGTGGAAAGACAACCCTCCGGCACGTCCGACACAGGATCGCCTACCGCTGCACAATTCTGCCACGCCGCGCAGCCAAGCACGGTACCTCTGGGAGGGCAGCTCACACGGGGCTGTCTAGCACAGCAGCTCACCTCTTCATGACCCTGCGGCTCAGCCAAGCAGCACTGTGAATTTGAAAACATACTGCACTCGCACTGCAGAAAGAGCCAGCTGGCTTTACTCACCTGTGAGCTTTCTGTGTGCAGTGCCCAGACTGTTCCGTGATCAGCATTTTCTTGATGCAAAATGGCATTCATACTGACGGATGCTAACAAGATGTTTCCCTGTGAAAAAGCAAGGATGCTTGTGGGGTTTACTTTAAGACAGTCATTGTCTGCAAAGTCACTGTAATGCTTTCTAGAGTCCCTGGGATATTTTTATACTTGTTCATTACAAGGTCTACCAACTGCTACAAAATAGCAAGGGCTGTAATAACAGCATTACACATTAAGGATGGCTTTAATTACGTATACAATATCTGTGCAAATGCCAGATAGCATCTTCTGCATGAAAGGCAGGGTTGGTTTGTTTGCTTCTTATCCTCACAGTATGGAATCTTATTGCTTCTTATGATGCAATATTAATTTGGTTAGACTTAATTTAATTACTTTGGTTGGTAATTAAATTAACCTTGCTTAAATTAAAAAAAAAAACAACAGTACCATGGCAAAGTATTTCTCTCATGGTGGCTCCTAAAATATCTCCATCAGGACTAGATTGCTATTGTTCAAGAGGCTTTAAAAAGTACACAAGAAAAACAGGGCCACACAACCCCATCTGCCTTATAATGCGAGGAAGCCACTGCTGAATGGCAGGTGTCTGGCATCTCTGAAAATGAAGAACAGGTGCCTGTTTGGCACCAAAATCAAATTTTTTCTCAACAGATATTAGTTTCTAAACCCTGGCCTGTGTGTCATGCCCAGCATTACACCATAACTCACTAAAACAGCTTTCGTTTCAACAGCTTTTCTTTAGCTATTTCAGCCAGTTTGGTTAAATCCTCAAGCACTGGAGAGTAAGTTCATAGTGATGATACTCCCATGTGACGCAAGTCACCAAGAGCTTGACCAAGGTAGTGGCTAACTCAGTGGTTTACCCTTAACTGTACGGCTGTCATAACTATGCTAAGTAGTTGGGCTCCTGTTTGAGTAGAGAAGTAAACAGATCAGGTCCTTGCTGAGTCACTGGCACAGTCAGAAGAACTCCAACTTCCTGCCACTGACAGTGATGCTCAAGGCATAGTACACAAGGGAATTGGGGTCTTCGACTTTTCTACAGGAGCAGCTTCCCCTAATGTGGTCTGGCCACCCAGGCCTGGCTGTGGTTTGAGGCAAAAAGCAAGCATTAACTCCAGATTAACACAGCAGTCATGGAATAAAACTGTTTGCTTGATTATGACCATTTCAGAATATCATGTGTAAGGTACAATGTTACATGTACACTGAAGAAACAGAACCAACCCCACAGATTCCCAGGACATAGGTTACCAACACAACTTCAGCTTAGTCCTCTACTCTCCACGCCATGTGGCACAGTCTTGATTCCTTATTTCTCCTGCATTAATTTATCAGTGAAGCTCGAGGCCAGACTCTCCCTTGCAGCTCTTGGGAAGAGATTGCTCCCAGACTCTCTCTTCCAGCTGAATGACAAGGGAAACATTCAGTGTAGGCCAGGAGAACACATACCCAACAGCAAGTTACAGAAGTATTTGAGAGACAGCACTGGAATGTCAGCAAACAGGATCTTTGGGTCTAGCCCCAGCTCTGGAGGCAGAGAGCAGCCTAAGTCATCATAAACAAGAGGCCCGATCACACCAGCAGGTAGATTTGTTCTGAAAGGTGATACGGCAAAGCAGATGAACCTTGCTGCTTTAGAAGCCACGGCTCTATTCCCAGCTCTGTACACAGCCCACTTGCTGGCAGTTTATCTGCAAAATAGGTGAATGGCCATTGCCTCCCTACAGGAACGACAGCTGGCTTTTAGGAGTGTATATGCTAACAGCAGCAGTGGAGCATGTGGGATTAGACATCACGGACTTCTGGGCTGCGGTAAACAGTATTATGAGTGTATCTTACTTCTCCCCCTACACTCGCTCTCCCCTTGTCATCCTGTGGGCTGGCAGGAGACCTGCCAAATGTGTCAGAACCACGTGAAATGTATGACACTTGTGAACCCTGACTTTGTGGCCCCTAGGCTGACGGTCAAGTCCAAGACACAGACCAATCCAAAAGGAAATGATGAAGGTCCTATCCAGACCGTAAAGGACTGCAGGACTGGTCCCAGTGTGTTTGTTTCTTCTGTGATTTTTAAGTTGGAAAAGAACCCTGTAATAACAACAAAGCTTTTGAATTATCTGCTATGTATAGCAATTCTTTTATATCTGCACGCTGCATGTGCTTGTTGGTGTCAACGCCCTGCAACCGAGAGCCACTGCCGTCTATGACACACAAGTCCTCATTATGTTGCATAACAAATTACCTTTGTTGCCTAACAGAATGGCACAGTAGATTTTGTTGTTGGCTTGTGTAAACTTTAGTCTTGCAAATTCCATTTTGCACTGACGCATTGCTTCTGCCTGACAAGTGCTTTATTTCTGTTGTTAAGCAGTGAGCTTCATGATATGCAGGCAGCACAGATCCTGAAAAACAAGTTTAGAGATACATAAATACGCCACCATTATGTCTGCAAAACAATCGGCCACGTGGATCCTGATTGGTGCCATAACACTGGGCTTAGAGGCTGCAGCCACACATCCTGAGAGGCAGCACCGCTGCATATTCATTGCTAGTGGTCATCTGATGTTTACAGTTACAAGAAAAAACAGTAGCATAAAGAAACAAAGGAAGTGGCAGAAGAGCACAGGAATTTTAAACCAACAAAGATTTCATGGTGTTGGCATTTTAATGTTATACTATTGCCTTTTTGATGGATTTATCCAACTGCATTACATTAGCTATTGTTTTCAGTGTTTAATTACTGTTTTTAAGTGAATAGTATTAATTACAATGCTCATCTATTAAAGAACAAAGTGTGAGACATGTTAACAAATCCATCCATAAGATTACAAAATGTTAAACCTCACTAGACACTTCTGAGTCTTCTTTATACATGTTCAGCACATATTTCAGGGGAAGGAAAACATTTATTGCCAGGCTTCAAACAGTGTTTCCTTTCTTAAAACGTTTTAGTTGGCAGCTTTTTCTATTGGCATATGACCAATACTCTGTATAAGTGGAAAAATAGTGGCGATATCTACAGGCCAGATTTTGCCACTTCTTATAATGAGTAAATCTATCTTATTTTCATATGTGCTGGCCATACCCTCTACTCGAAGCACTACTGGAAGCTCACTGGTAGGTGCTCCCTACTTTCTCTGGACAAAATCCAAAGAGGGAAAAAAAAAGCCATTACATAAGCAAAATTCAGTAAAGTCTGACAGTTGGCCTGTTGGGATAACCTTAAATGAGGGTAACAACATCTGGATGGCAGCTTGTTTAAACAAGTGTCTCCGACGCACTCTCCAAATCACTCAGCAATAGTTGAACCTGCTTTTTCATCAGTGCTCCTATCTGTCCTAAAGAGTATCATTTCCATTGCTCACCCTATCTCGTCCATGGCCAAGCAACAGTCATCAAATAAACCACTGGAGACGTCGTTGGACAATGGGCGAGAGAGACACTGCTGAGGGATTGGATTTTGTCTCTATTTACTGGCTGTAGTTAGAAACACTTCAAGCCAAATTTCAATTACAGGGGGTAAAATAAAGGCTAGCCCAGTCTGGACTTTTTAACAGGTAATTGTACTTCAGTAAAGTAATAAGACATGGTTGTTTTCAGACAGTGCTGCTCACAGTTAATGGTGCTAATACAAAATATACCTGGCTATTACTGCAAACAGCCTAGGAAAGCCTTCACGGGAACACGTAGCTATGGTCAAAGAAGGCAACAAGGTGTCTGGATGCTTGAGGTACGGGACAGTGAAAAAATAAAATATCTTTGTAGGAACCTGAGATATGTGGGCACTGTGCAGCTGTGATTATGTGAAACTGTGCAGCTACTCTTTCAGCTTCTGGAAAAAATCATGAGCTGTGCTAAGCGGCACTAGGAAGGAAGGGAGATTACAGCCCTGCCTGCTTCAGGGTAAAACACCAACCCTCAAGCTGTTGGCTACCTCATCTTCACAAAGATGCTGATGACACAGGACCTGGGAAAATTCAAATGAAGATCAAAAGACCAGGATTTTTCAGGATAGAGAAGAAGTGAATAAGAGAAGACTTGATATAAGCACACCCTGGAATTAGTAGGATCAATACAGGAGATAGGAGCTTGGCTCTTTCCTGTCTTGATGTTTGAACACAGGGATACGAAAGGAAATGGAAAGGGTGGAAAACTCAAATCTGAGGAAAGGAAATACTTTTTCACACAGGAATTTAAGACGAGTCTAGAGTGAGTCTGGACATTAACGGGAGTGGACAGTAACCTGTTTATGCTTAACATGTTTTGACACTAACACATATTAGTCCCTGTTGTCAGCTCTGGGCTGACTGGTTACCCCCTTTTAATAATACAAGAACAAGATGACTTCAATACAATTTGAAAGGCAACATTATAAAATCCCTTTCCATACAGCACATAATTAACCTATGGAACTCATTCCCACAAGATTTAAATTGAGATGAGACTCCTCTATACACAAAACCAATGGGACCTGTATTTATAAACTGGCCGGATTCCACTTGGGGCAAGGGTAGTAAACATTCAATTAGGTATTTGTAAAGGATCCTTTTAAATCCCCTTGGAGAACATGCCAGAAGGCCTAAGGACCTCAACAATGGGCAAATACAGCATCACATACCCAAGAGGCAGTAATTTGCAAGTGCTGTATGTTAACACTTGATTTCTCCCCAACAAAAGATCTAGCTGAAATTTCAGCTCCGTTGAAGTTGGCAGCAACGCCCTCAGGACTTCACCCGCAACTTTGACTCGCGTGTACACGCAAAGCGAGATACAGTAACGCACAACTCCATACTTGCCTGCTGACCTCATGAAATGTTAAGATTCAGAGTATTTTCATTGTCCATCAGCTCCAAGTAGAGTCAGGGCCCCTCTATACCGGACACTTTACAAATACACGTTAGGTTAAGTCTGAAATCCTGAATAACTATATTTTTTTTTTTTCCTTTTTGCCGGGGACATCAGCAAAGCCATCACTGCACCTGGCTCGCCCAGCAGGAGGAGGCGGGGAGGGACGGGTGCGGGACGCGGACACACGGCGCGGGAGNGGCGTCGGGCTGCGCCGTGGACACTGCTACACTGCTACTGCGCACTCAGCTACACCCGGCTAATATTTGCTGGTTTCAGGGGAAATTTCCCTAAGGTCCTTTGACACAAAGAGTCACTATTTCCTAAGCGGAACACAGAACAGTTTGGATAACTGAGGATATGCAGCTTTTTGTTCCTCTGCTCAGCCAACACGCAGAAGTCTTAACACAGAATCACGTAGTGAAATAAAATAATCCAAACCGGCCTAAATGGCAAAACAACAGTAAAGCATCAAGAAAAGCATGCTCAGCCCAAGACAGATACTCAACGTGGAAGCAGAATGATTTTTCAGAGGAGCCTTAGGCAAACGTTCATTAGCACAGAGAAGATGACCGTGAAAGATTCTCCTTGACTAATAGAAACGTGGACATGGTAAAGTACTGCCCGAGAGAGTCACAGCTTTGCGCTGTCCCCAACAGCTCAACACCCTGGAACAAAGGCTCCCGCGCAGCTGACCACAGCAGAGATAAAGACAAGTAGTTTCGTTCCTTCACCAGGTCCCGCTATCACAGCCCCCCGCCTATGTGCCTTCAGATGAACATCTGTAAAACCCAAATGGTCCAAATGCAGAGGCACTGTGGGATGCAGCAGCTGGGTGACCGCTCTCTGGCGGGCAGTCGATAACAGCCCGAGCTTCTGCTCTCTGGCTAACTGGCCCTTTTCCCAATATTCAAGCTGAAATCCAGTGCTCAGTGCTAAATCTCCAAGCCTACCAAAAAAGGAGTTCCTCATGTCTAGGGTAGAAAACAAGTTTCTGTTACCATAAAACACTGTGTCTCTACCCATCTGCTCCTTCAAAAAAGAAACATATTAAATGTTCTTACAACATCCAGGCTCCAGCAATGTCCAAAGCCTTTCCCTCTGTGTCTGTACTTTCACCTACATGTGCTGCAGCCTTTCCTGGCCCAGTCTCCTTTTCAACTGCCCTTAAGCTAACACTCCAAGTGGGAGGCCAGGCTGGCTGCAGCCCCAGTTTGACTCTGTCATTCAGTGGGAGGAGAAGGTGAAGGGGGTGGAACTGGACCTCAGGAGGGAAGGGACACATCCTCCTGCAGCTTGGCTGTGGGACAGGGAAGCCCGGGATGTGGCTGAATTGCAATGGAAAGCCCCTGGGAGCTGTGGGCTTGTCGAAGATGCTCATTTCAGCTTCTCCCATCAAAGGGAAAAGTCTAAGGGCCTTTTGGAAGGAAAGAAAGCGGTACACCCTTGTACCTCCTTAGAACCCTGTTAACTGTAAAGGCAGCCTTAGCAGCCTCTGCTGGAAACAAAGAACATTACCAGCAGAGCACAAGTGACTGAAAAAGAAGGAGACCTGAAAGCTGATGTTGCTTTTAAAAAAGACAAAGCAGAGTCCAGACAGGAGCACAGAAGGGAACCTAGAAAGGAAAGGCAACATTCAAACAAGCTAATTGAGGACAAGTACTGGAAAACAGGAAGACAGACAGGAATTCTAGCATTTTTGCCTCTGCAATTCATCTCCACCTTCTAGGATACACTGACCCTCCCTGCACAAATCTACCAGGAAGGAGTTATCTACCTTATACAGAAAGGTTCCTTCACCTCCAGACAGAGCTCACTTTCTCTTCACAAGGATGGGGAAGTTAAACATTAGGCCCATCTCCCAAGGCCTGTCTTCCATATCAAAATGCAGCCAAGGCTGCTGGTTCCTCACTACTCTGTCAACATGCCTGTGCCCTTCAGGTCTCCAAGGCAGGACCATAGTGACAAGGCAGGTCTGAGGCCAGGCTGCAACATCAGTCTGTGGCTTAGGGTCCAAGATCAACAGGGTTCATAGTCAGACACAGCTGTGGCTGTGGCCAAGCTAGAGACCAGCACTCCTGCCACAAAGCTCAGACCAGGACTGAAGGCTGAGCTGAAAGGGGCTCCTGGGCCGTGGGCAGGGGTGTGGGTGAAGGCCCCAGGTGAGGCTGGTCAGGCTAATTAGGTGTTATTAGCACCCTCAGGGCCCCAACACAAGAGAAGAGCTTTGTTGACTACCGGCTTGTGGTGACTCCAGGGACCTCGCTAGCAGGCAAGAAGGGATCTAACAGAAAACAGTTGACAGGCGTGGGGAGAGATTGGCTGGTGCACAGCACTGTGGCTGCAGCAAGATAGTGCTGTACCATGACCTCACCAGGTCTCAGCAGTAAAAGCCCGGCTTCCCTAAAAATAGCACTTGCAATGGCAATGGCTCCCTTCTGAAGTGACTGGACAGAGGGCCATCACCAATATCCTAGGAGACCAGACAAAGGAACAACATATTTTGAGAGTAACTGTAAAAAACCAAACACGCTATTTCAGTATTTTACAATGGTATCTGTGATCTCACAATTTAGCAGGGTTCGGAGAAGCAGCTACAAGTTTCAACAGTTTTCAGTTCCGTTTCAAAACCAACGCGTGCCTTGTCTCTCTGCATTTGCAGCCTGAAGTTTCAAGACAACTCAAGCTTCCCTGTGCTGGATTTCCTCAGCCTCAGCCCCTCTGGAAAACATTCCATGTCCACACTGCATCTCTCCAGATTTTATTCTCATTCCAAATCTGCAAGTACAAATATAGCAACATTCCACTCTTCTAATGCACACTTACAAAATGTGCTGAAATGTCAGATGCTAAACGGTACAAAAAAACACTTTACCACGTTCATGTTGATGTGAATATAACAGAGAAGGCAGAAACTGCTTTAATTTCTGCTGATTTATTAGATCTGAATACTCTCCTCCTTTCATCTGGCAGCAGTAGAGCTATTAACGCTGCAACAGCTTCTTCAGAGCTTACAGCAGTGCACTGGTAAATACGTACCTCAAGAACATCTCATTTCTGCAGGATTTTGAATGTGACTCCCTCTATCCAAACCAGAACTGCCACAGCAGAGGGATTATAGAAAGGTGAACCCAGCAGAGGAGCAGACAAGCAGGTAATACCCCTGCTGCCAGGAGGAAGTAGGGGTGAGGCTAGAAAGCTTCCTACCACTGTAGCTATTGTCTTACTGCTTCCTCTGCCTTACAGCTAGGGAAACCGTCGATGACGCAGCCGGTGGGATTGAACTAGTTCAGCAGCAGTTGCAAGGCTCTGCCAACCTGATCGGAATTGGTTCTTGACAATTAGTATCGCTGAGTCATTCAAATGAAAGCGATGCAGGGTCATTCCCCATGGTTAATATTGTTTCTCATGTTGCTAAAAACAGCCAGTTGGCAATATTCCTTCTGCAAATTTGTATTACCCAGAAAACCCAACTCAGCCAAAAATTTTGAGATAACAAGATTCCCGCCTTCTGGATGGGAAACAGAATATTTTGACATGTTAACAGTCTTCAAAATGAAAAAAATCAAGTTTTTGTTCTGATAAATTTGCATTTTCTCAGGGAGTGTAGGGCCAGGGAATCACTTTGTTAAAAATTCCCAGTCAGCTTGAATAATAAGGATATGACCTCGAAGAAGTCAACTGTGACATGAACATTTTTTCATAATGGAAGATACAATCACTACCTTACTGTGGGTCTTAAGCAATGTGACCGATACGTTGAACACTGTCCAAAGGAGAAAATGTGTATTCAAATGGCAGCATCTTGTCCAAAACCAAAACTCAGTGTAAAGGCAGCTCAGGTGGGAGCTCACATGTCCTTGCACCACCTTTGGTCCTGCCCTGCTGTGAGGTTTCTAAGAAGACAGTTGGAGCTTTCTGCCAATTAGGGACGCAGCCTACCTCCTCTTAGAGGAGGGGCAATAGCTGTCATGGGCTGTTGCGTTGTTGGCATGGGTTGCTGGCATGTTGGCTTTTGCAGGGTGTCTGTACCATCCTCCAAATTGGCCCATTGCTCCCTTCCCGTCCAACGGCATGGGCACAAATCTGCTCTGACCTTTGTTGGGTCGGCTACAGCAGCTGTCAAAGCCCTTAGCCTGAAAAAAACATGAGGACAAATTTGTTTGGAATCAAATTAGAACTTCACCATGGGATAAGCACCAGGTTAAGCTGAACCACCTGAGAAGCATCCTTTAAACAAGCAGTCCTCAGTTCTCCTCCTCTGCTGGCAGGAGGCCTCTTGACTTCAGCATATCACTTTACTCAAATACTCTCACATTTTCCTAATGTTGAAATTATAAACTGCCAGAGCAGCTAAATATAGGAACAAAATAAACTAACTGTACAAGAAAGAAAAGCTTATTTTGTGTCTCTTCTGGTTTTATTAGTAATATTTCTTTCCTTTTTCTAGAGTTCCTTGCTGCGCTGGAAAAAAAGTCCTTGTTGCCAAATCTGTACTTAATCTGATGTTTCTTTCTATATATTTGTCATATATTCTTTCCTTTTTTAGTCAAGGTTCCTCTGTAAATGCAAGTTCTCCACTCTGTCCTACCCAAAATATATGCTATATTAGTGGGAACTAACCTCTTCGGTACTCAAGGAGTGAGTCTCAAGGGATTTTTCTTCAGCAGAAGGTCTGCAATACTATGAACGCTAAGGAATACTGCAATTCATGTCTCTCATATTTTGTGTACAAAATTTAAACTTCTCACACCTGCATTTCTGGCTGTGATCTCCCTGGAGATGTCGCTGACAATTACAAAGGGAAATGTGTGACCTAAGCTGGGACTTGCATGGCTCCTAGAGCACACTCATGCTGCAGCCGCGCAGCCCCTTCTGCCGCCTGGTGTGCGGCACCTCACCTGGCACACTGCAGTGCTGCCAAACTGGAGGTGCAGTGGCTGATTGCTCCAAACAACCACTTATCTCAGTGGCTTTGGGATCAACCCTTCCATCTGGAGCATTAAACAAGTGGTGACCTGAAATTGGAATATAGCACCAACAGTCCTGAAACATTTTTCTCCATCTATCTGTGTTAAGTCCAGCTAACTTTTGCCATCTTCTGGAGGAAGGGAATAAAATTAGGATGCTCAATTATATTTGTGCTTTATCAACTTGAGGCATTAAATAGTCTATTACAACCCCTTTCTCTAGTCATGCTGAGACAGATAGGGCAGGTATCCCCAAGAAAGTTCATGCTGTGATGATGTTACACCCACTTCTGTTACTCACTTGAGGCTCTAAACTGAGGATATGACTCATTTTCTGCGTTATGCAGTAATGACCATAATGCTGTACTTCATTTAGCTGTTTGCTGTTTATTTGCAGTTCTCACCAAGATCACTAAGTTTGTAGACTTTCTGGGGGGCTTTTTAACCATTTCATCCCCAGTTCTCCAACGGTGTTTTGGTTCCACCTCAGACTCTAGAAGCAGCTTTTACCTGGTCAGTTTGTTTCATTGTCTCCTTTTTTCTCCTCTTTTATTAAAAGATAGGGAAATATTTTACACCATCCATCCCTTTTAACCACCTCAGAAGTTCTAACTTCCACTTTTTTACTATATTTATATTTATATATTTTTACTATATTTATATTTATATACTAACCTCCAGTGGCTTGAGGATGCCTAGCCCTTGACCCAGAGGTCTAATGACCTAGAAACCTAATGCTCAGAGGCAGGCCAGGGATGAGGACAAGGTAAAGAAATACCCGAGACATGGACAAGGCAGGGGACTCTGAAGAGGCCAAGAGTTGGAAAGCAACAACTGGGGAGGTACTATGGACTAGAAGAGATCAGACTGAAGTGGACACTAAAAATGACACCTCTGGAAAAGGCAGAATATGGTATTCTTTCTCCCTAGCAAGCCCAAGTGTGCAACCCTGAACTCAATATGAATTTGCCATTGACTTTACAATGGTAGACTATGAGGCATTTTCATCACCATCTTCATCACAAATGCTCCCAAGGTACACCGAGGATGCAAAGGGCACATTTGGGGTTTCCTGACAAGTTTTTCAGCATTGCAGCCTGCTGAAAAGAACTGCTCAGTACCAGAGCAGGGGTGCATTTCCCCTCAACTGAAATAAAAGTCTCCTTTGCGGGAGAGCTGTGCTTTCCCGTGGATGGTGAACTCACTTCCTTCTGTTTTGTTTATAGCCATATGGGAGGTTTTTCCTCTTCCATTCCCTTTTCCACATGCAATGAGACAATAAGACATTGTTAAGTATCAAACATCCATGTTTCTGTTTCTTGTCTTCATAACAGCACTATTAGAATGATGAGAAATGAAACAGGGAAATGATGAGGGAGAATGGCAACATTTAACTCAGATTTTTATCCGAAACAGCAGAAAAGACATTCAGAAATGGTCCAGCAATGGCTGGAAGCCATTTTTTTCAGAAGAAAATACAAATTAACCATGTAATGTTTAATGAACCTGTGAACCATGCTTAAAGTAGAAAACTTTGTACCCTGGAAAAGGTGATTTGAACAATGTCAACTGTAACAGGGCATGGGAACGAAGCATACAGGTCACTAACAAAATGCAGAGATGCCATTTCTAACAGCACCAGGAAATAAAGTATCTGTCACTGAACTACAAACGTACAGATCCCTTGGATTCCTCAAAAAGGTGCCCTCCCTGGAGGGACAAGTGTCCAGTACAGTCATGGGAGGACCTGAGGATACCTTTAGAGAAGAGGAAGCTCCCGACAGTGTATGGAAGAAAACAGAAGGAGTCTGACCCTCCTCAGACCTTGGGGAGAACCTCTAAGGCAAGACAAAATGGAGCTGGAATGGCTCATGCAAAACTAGGAATCAGTGCAAGCCCAGGAGCCAGCTGTATGGGTACGCTCACCCATTGTAGACACCCAGGAACAAATCAATCGCTCTGCAAGATGAGGAAATTTTCCACTATCCTCAACATCCTGGGTGTGGTGGGTGTGACAATTTGACCTCAAGCAAGAGCAGAACACACGCAGGGACCGTGGGCAGCTTTGAAATGAATCTTGTGATCAGCTAAGAAGATCCAGCAAACGTGTATTTGGTTTAATGAGAAGAGTCAGCCCAGTGCATGGACAGGTAAATGGCAGGGAGGTTTGGCAGCATGCCTGCTCCAGCAGGCATCAGGAATTCCTTGGGATGCCCAGCTGTCTAGAGAAATATGTGTCACACCAATCTGCGCAAGCCAGAAACCTCATCTATTTTTCCCATCTCCCTGAGACAGCCTTCCTAAAGCCAGATAGATGATCACGTCCACTCCATTTTTGCTTGCCAAGTGTTATTTCTCATATAATAACAGAGCACAGTTTACTGGGCATGAGTGTAAATAGTCTTAGTCAAAGATATGTAAATGATGGTCCCAGTAGTCCCCAAGCCAAAGGCGGAAGATGATGTTAAAATAAGAAAGGGCCTGTTTTAAAGGAGGCAGATAGGTTCTGATCAATATTTAGGATTGTTAAACTATCAAGCGGCATTGCCTTAGATTAAAATATCACTCAATCACTTTTTAGTCAAAAAAGTGTGAAAAGTTATGCCATTTTACTAGTAGCTGGCACATAGAGGGACAGACAAGGCAAAAGCAATAAAAAAGCCCCCAACTAATTCAACAATAAAACATTTGATGTGATTGGGATCAGCCAGTGCAAAATGAAAATGTTGCCATGAATATCAACATAAGGAAACAGCGATTGCAAACAACAGTGATACTTCAGCAGACAGCCCTGAGATCGTATCAGGTTGTCATCTCACCAGGGGCCGCATAATAGGGGAGCACCGTTGGAAACACCATTTCCAGCTCTGAGAAGGCAGGACAGAAACAAACAGCAAACCGAAACAGAAAGCACTGGCTCACAGCTCGGCACGTAGGAAGGGCATTACTGCTACCGGACACACAGGGAAAACTGTGATTCCAGGGAACAGTGCCAGATCCCCAGAAAGACCGTAATTTCTATGTAATTGTATTTATATAATTATGTGTGTGTGTGTATGTGTGTATATATATATAAAACCATCAAAGAAAGACCCTCCCACATACTTTCAATACGTAAGTGGTAGCCTTTAGGTCTGCTCCAGGCTTTGTTCTCCTAAAGTGAAAGCTGCCAGATTACACAATAAAATGTCATTATTTTTCTTGCTGCTCTCCTTCTCTTTCCTATCTCATATCCTTCCTTATTTTTTTTTCTCTCTCCTTTTTTTCACTTCTTTCTTTCCCCCTCTTCAAAAATTCCTTCACCATAAGTGTTGTCAAGCACTGGAACAGGCTGCCCAGGAAAGTGGTTGAGTCCCCATCCCTGGAGGTATTAAGAAGACATGTAGATGTGGTGCTTAGGGACATGGTTTAGTGGTGGACTTAGCAGTGCTAGGTTAACGGTTGGACTTGATGATCTTAAAAGTCTTTTCCAACCTAAATGATTCTATGATTCTATGATTCTATTCCTGGCTCTCTCTAACCCCCCTTACTAGCATTTCATCTCTCCTCTCGTTCTTGCTCCTTTCCTGCTGCTTCTGCTCTTCTCTCTCATTCCCAGTCACTCATTTCTTTCATACTGAATCAACTCCACCCCTGGTCTATGCATCCTGACAATCTATCTGTTTTTAATTGTTGCACTAAACTTAGCTGGACATTTCAGAGAGCCATGTACATTTAAACTGAGGACCTTTTCAAAGTCTTCATAATTCAACTTGATTCCATGTATTTGATACAAGAGCCATATGTTTTTGTGGATCACGTATTGTTCCACACATGTGAATACTTACAGAACAGACATGTATTTGGGTATCGTTGCTTTTGCTTTCTGAGCTGTCAATTAACTTTGTGCTATGTAATACCACTGATATTTTGAAACATCCAGAGATTTTCTCCATACTTCTAAAAATACTCTGTAAATGTAACGAATGAGGGCTCACAATGCTGAGTGGGCTTTGCTTGGAGTCCTTTCACAGGTAAAAAAGAAGCACTCACAGGCAACTCCCTGTCAGGGCTAACAGGGTGGTAGAGTTTGAGCAGCATTGAGACCACATTCATTCTCCATCACCATCAGCCTTGCTAACAGATTTTCACAGACACTGCCAGTATTTCTAAGGTTTATTGATTCATTCCCAACGAATTCACTAGAAATGATCAATTAATCTATTGCCTCCAGTCTAGTAGTCTTTACTCAGACAAAACTTTCCTGCATCACACCCTGGTGCTAAGTCTATAAAGAAGGGGAGAGGTGAGGGAGAAAATCTTGATGGATTCTGGCGAAGGCATGTAAGAATTGACATTTCCTTTTCAGTGGTTAAAGCATTAAACCGAATGTTAAAATCCTACCCTAGGCGTGGGTGTCCCCGGCACATCTTTGTATTAAATGTGTGCATCTCCAGGGAAAAGTGGACAGAGACTAGCAGTGATCTAAATGGAGGGGAAAAGTTCTCACACTGATTCAATTAGAGTAGTATATGTCGTAATATAGCTTCAAGGGATAACTGAAACTTTTGGAGAGTGCTTCTTTTTTTTTTCTTTCCCTTTTTCTTTCCTTTGGCTGCTGCCACATGGAGCTCATTTCACATTTCAACTATAATGTAAGTGATACAGAAAAACAGTTCTCACATTGTGTCAGATCCACTGGTGCCGAATCTACAGGCACCTTCCTACAAGTAGTCTGAGAATACAGCCGTGCATAGAGCTTTATCTTTTCTACCCTACTCCTGCCCCAACTGGTTTTCAAGTGGATTAGCTTTCTTTCCAGAAAATAGTAAGTGACTACCAGAAAATGATCCATCTCACTCAACTCTCTGGGAAAAAATACAAAAGTTAAATCATGACAGTTGTTCCATACTACAGTGACATGAAGGACAGGTTAAAGAAAAAAGTACTATTAACCAAATATGCCAATAGAAGTAGAAATCCACACCTAATACAACGAGGTTGCACTGGCTTTGTTACTACTGTGCTGACTTGTACCCGTGAAGCATCAGTCCTGGCAAGTTCTCTGTGAGCAAGGCCCCTTCCATCTGAGGTGGCCAATAGTCTGAAAACATCGCAGAAATATTTTGATGGGGGCTCTCGGGAGCCGGGGCTGCTTCGTATACTGTGGTAGTGCAGCAACGCCCCAATCTTGCTTGAACAGTAAACAAATATAACAATAGCTAGAAAGATAGACCGCAAAAAAACCCACACTCCTGGAATTCCTGATGTGAGGTGAGCGCCTTCCTCTCAGAAATAGCCAGCACCCCATCTTCCCACTGTGCTGGCTCAAGCGCAGTGAGTCTGCAATTTGGCTCTGTGCTTCTCTTTAATTTGTCACTCAAAAGATGAAAGATCTAAAGAAAAATCAGCCCTGGAAAATGGAGAATATGTGTTTGTTCACTGCGGAGAGCTCCCCTAGCTCAGTCCTTCCCATTGCAAAATGACATCCTACCATCAGAGCTGATACGTTCACATTGCAACGCTGGAAGGGAAGGTGGCTTCACCCATGTCAAGTCTGGGCAGATGAAGACTCAGGGATTCAGTTGCAGTCTACGTTTCTGTGTTGGCAATGGAGGCAACAATACCATAGCTCATCCTCCAGCTGGGATGACCACTGAGGCACAAGGACAGAAGTCATCTTTCTGGTCTTCCTTGGCTAGTTCAGTCAAGGGGAACGTGGGGAATTCCTGGCAGTCATGCTGACAGTGCGCAAATCCCCCTGCCCAGCCCCAGCGCAGAACCAAAACAGGGAAGGTCCACTCCCAGGCCTCAGCGAGGGAACTCGTGTCAGCGCAGACAAAACCAGGACTTCCTTCTTACTTTAGTATAAATGGTTTCATTGTGCCTTGTGTTTCTCTAGAATTCACTGCATTTGATTTTCCTTAGCAAATTCTGTTTCTCCTAACACTTTACAAATATTCAGTTCTTTTTCAAATAAATGGCAATACGATCACATAAAGAATATTAGGACTCATGTAGGATCTAATAAACTGTGAGCACCTTAAACTCTACTACACTAGGAACTACAGCACTTTTGTTGCATAAATTACAAACTGCCGCAATAAGCTAGCAGCTATCCTGTGTATGTGTATGAATGAAAGTGAGTAATGTATGGAAAGGGATATTTCCTTAATCACATTTTTTATCTTTCTCATTTCACATTTTACAATCACAAACGTGTTCATTTGCTCAAGATCAAAGGACCACACAGTGATTTTTTGGGTCTAAGGAACATAAAATTAAGGCTTACCACCAAAAATTTCAGCACATGTGTACAAAGCCATTTTCTATAGTTATAAGGACTCAGTTGCCAAAGGAGGATTTTTTATAAATATGTGTCATATGCTGCATGTATTTACAAGAAAATTTGGCTATGAAGATTACTTGACACCTAACTCTCATACAAAACGCTGCTCTGCATACTGCATTACTACTATTTGTACAGGGCTACACTCCAAAACAAAAGGACTCAGAATGTCTTGCTACATAAAGGAGATTTTCCTTAAAGGAGAGATTAGCGGTTAAAAATATGGAACAACAGAGCAATGGTAAAAGCCTGCTGTCAGAATGGAATGCTACAGCCCCTGTAATATCACATAGAGAGAGAGCAGCAATAGCTGTAAGAGCAGCAGCACAGAGAAAAGAAGAATCAGCGAGGGAAATGGAGAGGGCAAAAGGAGAAATGTGCAACTGTGTATTTATACCCCAGGAATTCCCCGCACTTCAAGAACGAATGAAGAACGTCTTCCAGGCTGGAAACACCTCCCGCCCGCCATGACTTTTCTGGGTATTTTCTGGCAATCGGACGAACCTGAGAGCATCTGGGCCGTGGCCGGAGGCAGGCGGCAAACCGGTCTTCTGCAGTCGGAAGCCTGGAGCCCCCTCCGCCCTGGCAGGGCCCTCCGCAGCAGGGGCTACCGGCGACGCTCGCCCCTCCGGGCCGGGGCCGGGCCGGGGGCGGCGGTGCAGTGCGGTGCGGTGGGGAGCGGTGCGGGACGGTGCGGTGGGGAGCGGTGCGGGACGGTGCGGTGCGGGACAGTGCAGGGCGGTGTGGGACGGCGTGGCNGCGGGCCGGGCCGCCGGCGTCAGTGCGAGAGCTCGGGGCGGGAGGTAAGGGAGTAAGGGCTTCCCGCGTCGGGCCAACTGTAACTACTTAGGATGTAGCCCTGCTTTAAACTCCAAAACGTGTAATGTGGAACATCAGAAAGGCATATTGGTGAACTCTCCGCCTCTAATGGGAAACAGTTGAGAGTTCTACCAAATCTGTCACTTTTTAAATGAAAACATGAAAAAGGGCTAAGATAAAACAAAACAACAAAAAAAAAAGGTTGGAATGATGCACTTCGATTCAAATACTGAAAAATTTTCCTCAAGGAATGGAAAAACTGATGGGGGAAAAAAAAAGGCAAACAGAAATCTTATGGTGCTTGTATAGCAGCCTGAGCAGACATTCCTCCCTACGATTCCCTTGCTCCCTTCCCGCTCCGGGAAGGGAAAAAAAACCCTTCTGTGATGGCTTGTAGAGATTTTGGGACCTTAGGATGTTTAAACAAGTGGTTCCCATTTCTGTTCCAGGGTAACTGGTGACTGTCCCAGACAACACTTGGCTGCTGTGGGCTGAGCTGAACGGTAGTTTATCAAAAAAGGCAAACCAAGAGGCTTCCAAAGCAAGCTCGCTGATTTGGGGAAAGAGTAGAAAAAGAGAAGGGCTGTTCCGTGGGACTGCAACTACAGCAGCCAGGGCAGGAGACTGCGCTACCGGAGACGTGATCAATGACGTGTATTTTAAAAGACCTTACCAATTCTCCTGCTAAATGTGAAAATCTCCTGTTTCTTTTTTTTTTTTTTTTAATGTCCCCGTATCTCGGAGGCATCATAGAACCAGAAAGGCAACCTGTGAGGCAGAGAAGGACAGAGAAGCCGCCCCTGCCACTGCCCGTGCCTGCCCGCCTGGCCTCCCGCTGCCAGCCCGGCGGAGCGGCCGCTGCCCCCGCGCCCCTCCCGCCGCGCACTGGTGACATTAGATCGTTGCCATGGCAAGCCGTGAGGACACGAATTAACGTGCCTCGGGAATCTCTCTCCCACTGGTATTAGTGGGGATCCCAGTTGCCGTTCCCAGTCGGTGTGTGTCCCTCCTGCCTCATTTGGGGAAGATTTCGAAGGCAGAAGGGGCTGGCCGCATACTCCACGGCAGCGCGCCCGCCTCGCAGCGGGTACGGGCTGAAAACCCTGTCGAAAACGAATCAAGGGAGAACTCCGGCCGCAGAAACCTCAGCCTCCTGAAACCTGCCTCTCCCCGAAACCCTTCCCAGCCTCACCCCGCGCCCGGGGGGGTTCTTTTATTAGCCAGGCAGCCAGCGGCGGTGAACATTTGCCGGGGCGCTGCTGCTTCACAAGCGCTTCGTTGTCCGGGCTGTGCGAGCCGCTACTGGCGCCGCTTCTTGTTCCCTGCTGGGGGTGCCAGCCCTCCCCAGCGAAGGGCTCGGCGGGCTGCAGCGAGGGCTGGCTGCCGGGCAGCCTTTGCACTCCAACTATTATTTGTACCTGAGCGCGGGGAGCGTTAGGAGTCACGTACCACATGCCACAGACGCAGTCGCCGATAAGCACCAAGCGATATCGCCTCCTAAAGCAAGGACGTCAACAACACGTGCCTGATATTTTTTTTCTGGACATCCTGTTAAAAGCAACACCTGAAAAAAGATGAGTAGCGAGTGACTCCTTTTTGTTCCTTCCCCCTTTCGATAACTTAGGACATTACGCCTCGTGTTGTGCTCAGCTTCGCCCCGTCCTTCATTGATTGTTTGGGTTTTCACAGAACAGAACGACAGTAATAAAAAGAATCACAGTTATCGCTGGGAAAAAAAACGGGCAAACGGGCGCCGTGTCTTAAACAACAGGTCGCTAACTCATCTGTGCGGCGGAGCGGGCAGCGTGCCTCTAAAGCCCGATCTTCGCACGCACCACTTGCCTGAAGAAGTGGAAACTGCCCCGCCAGCCTAGAAACCACGGACCTTTTCCCCACCCTCGTCCAGAGCCCATTTACCGAAGCCTCGGGGTATTTTCAGACACCCCCGCCCCAGCCAGGTGCCAGAGCCGTCACCAGTTGCCAGTGAAATGCCCTCCCAAGGGCCAGATCGCGGACTGGTGCGCCCTGCGCCGCTCCCGCGCCCGCATTCACACCGCGCTGCCTAATTTAATCGAAAATAGTCAGTGTAAACGAGAAATGTGATATTCCGTCCCGTTACTTCGTAATCGCTCCGAATTCGCTATTCATGTGGTGTGGTGTGGGAAATCCCGTTGGGGGGAGAGAGAGAGAGAAAGAAATTAAACGAAGGTAGCTGACCAATTCGTCTGCCAGCAAAACTGTAGCATTTACAGGGACTTGCTGGGAAGTCAGGAGCCTGCACCGGTGTCGGGAAGAGGCTCCTCTCCCGGGCAGGCTGTGGAGCCGGCTGGGTGCCCGCGCCCGCCTGTGCCCTCCGGGGAAACCGATCTCGGGACCCCCAGCACTTCAGGGCAGGGCATACTCCCTCCCAGCAGAGCAGGGAGCACCAGTGCTTCACTTTAAGATCCCACCTGATGAGATTTCTCACAGTATTTGCTCGCTGTGCAACTTGAGGGAAAGGCTCCCCTCCCCTGCGCAATGCGTTCGTGCTCTGTGTCCCTCGACGCCCTCTCCCCGGGACACCGGGCAGGACCCCGCACGGGGAGTGGGTGGGCTCCCACGGGTCGCAGCTCAGCCTCGGTGCCCGCCGCCCGGCTCCGTGTGCTGGGACGGGAACAAGCACGAGGTTTTGTCGAAAGCCGAATTCTGCTTCAGGCAACACGCAGCTGATTTTGAACGAATTCCCACCAGCCCACCAAACCCTGCAGATGCTTGTTTGGCTAATAAAACCCCATGTGGTTTCTAAACTTACAGAAAGAAAAAGGAAAAAGACGTCCATCCAAGTAAACTACAAGTGAAAACTCATTGATTACCTCCGCCTTCCTGTCGCTAGTTTGATTAATTATTTGCCATCATGCTTTCCGAGTCACTTCTGTGTTGGTTTCCCTCTGCCTGAATGCTGTAAGACTTTTCCAGAAGGGCGGCTGTGATGTTGAGCCCAACATACTATAAACAACCACAAGAAGCAGAGCTAATGTTTTCAATGCAGCTCAAGGACTAAAATAAACTCACTGGATTAGGGCAGCCTGAGCGATTGTTTTGGTGAGCGCTTCCCAGGCCCGCTGCTGAGCACATCCCCGAGGGCTACCTGGGGCGGGCGGCGGTGCCGCGGCGGCCCCGGGCAGCGGAGCGAGCGGGCGGGCGGGCGCCGAGCCCCGCCGGGAGGACCCCCCCCGCCGCCGACGACGACTGCCCTGCGCGGGGCCGCATCCCTGCTGCGGGGCAGACGTTACACCGCCGCAGAGCAGAGCCCTGCCACGCCGCGGAGATGCCCCGCAGACCCAGGG
>VYZW01001803.1:5119-35559 GCA_013401315.1 Balaeniceps rex | reverse complement strand
CTCCACTTGAATCCCTCATACTCAAGAGGAATCCCTGTGAATTTCAAGAAAGATACAGACAACTGTAAGTCTTACTGTCTCATAGTCTTACCATCTCATAGCCAAAAAAAGCTGAACAATACAAAGAAATGATTGTGAGAGAGTTCAAAAGGATCTGTTGGATGTCAAATACAACAAGCTCTCCCAAGCAATCTTTTTGTTTTCCCATAGTCTCAACTATCATAAATGCTCCAGGAACATGGGCTGGTGAGCCAGTATCTGAGAATAGCCACAAAATATTCAGAAACTGCCTAGGAGGTTTTATAATCCCATGACTAGCAGTTCTTGAACGGAACTAAGTCCATGGATCAAGTTTAGAGACAGTGACTAGGGCAGAGAGATTAGATTCCCTTTTATTAATAGAAACTGCCTATTACTCAAACTCTCTCCAGTCTCATTGCATCCCTTGTGTATTCTGAAAGGAGTCTAAATTGCATTACATGTCAGAGAAGGAATCAGAAGGATGTGTTGAAAGATGGGAGCTAAAGCAAGAGATAACTAAGTTACCTTCATTTGATTTTTCTGGATTCTCTCCTCTCTCTGTGGCAGCACTGTGGAAGTTGCACTGCCTCGAACGCCCCGCTCAGGGTAGGTATATGTTGTGGGCAGTGCAGTGTAGACTTAACAGAGCTGCCTCGGACACTGGAAATGAAAATTCAAATCTGAGATAAGAGTAGAGAATTCAGGGGATGATAATTTATTCTAAGTCTCATGCATGTTTTGACACTCATACCCCTATTCCATTCTTCCCCAGTTGCTTTGACTCCAAAACCCTGTTGCCATGAAAAAAATTGCACACAGTAAGGGGAACAAAGCCTGTTCCTTCTGAACTCTTCAGAAACCTGCATGGTTGTGTGTTTTCCCCCCGTACAAACACAGAGTCATGTCAGCCATCTAGAGAAGGCATTGTTGATATTTTTGAGATAAACCTTGCAGCATGTGTCTAAGAAGTTATCTTTTCCTGGGAGCAGGAAAAAAAAAGAGAATTTTGAAAGAATGTGTTTAATGAAAACTTTTCTGAGTTTCCAGTAGGCTTTTTCCTTCAGTGTAGTAGGCATCCCTTTGACAATGTGGTGGTGATGCTTGTGCTTTCTAAAGGTAGATAGGCAGATATCAAAGTGAAAGTTAAAAAGTAAATTTAAAATAATGGATTTCACATTTTATTTACATATCAAAAGGTTCAGGAAGAGAAAAGCTGAAAAGCACTTTTTAACAATTACTAATTATGTTTCTGCTCCCGATCCTGCTAGTTCTTAAGGCAATTAAATATAGATAACTCTGGTATGACTTTCACTGCCAGTGCTGGAAGACAGAATGAATCATTTTCAAGCATAGATAAAGCCCTGAGTTACACGCCGAGATTGAGCACTGGAGTCCACGCTCACCTCAAAAGGCAGAGGAGCAAATACCATAGCGTGGGGGTTAACAACCTGTGTGATGCTTCTGGGGGGGGCTACGGCTCCATCAAACTCTTCTGAAGAAGAGAACAGCGGTCTTCATGACCGAGGTTAGAGATACTGACGTGCTGTTTAAAAGGGACAGTATATTAGGAGGTAGAGCCATTCATTTCGGTTTGGCATCACTCCCACAAACCAGGGGCTTCTTTTCTTTGGGAGAAGCAGAAGTGCAAAAAGCTCTGCAGAGAGCCTGGTTTCTCTATCACAGAAGGATAAAAGTTGAGTTGCGCTTCTTGCAGTCTGAATCTTTGCTTTTCAGCAGTCTTAAGAAATTCAGTCTGGGCTAACACTGCGGCCTCTCTTTTGCATTAGACAACAGGGTTGGTTCTACTCTATTGAAAATGTAGATGCTTGTAGTGCTTTACTGAGTCTAGGATATAAAACTAGTGCAAAAGTGAAACCTGAAAATTTTGAATTAGCTCTTTATCAGATAAATTCTGCAACAAATGACAAATCAAGATTTCCAATAATACAAATCTACTTTGGATACGTTTGAATCCACTATTTGTTTTTTATCAGTGTCTGTGTTGTTTTCAACGTTCCCCAAGATTATTTATCTCAATTTCTATTTTTCTTTTGTCTCTCTTTAAGTGTATTCTCCAGTTTGCCAAATCTGAAAATGCTGGATGGTATCCCAAAACTGCCAGAGGACTGTTCACCCCCAGATATCAAGTTTTTTTTCAAAATGTGTACTATACTCTAGCACTGTATTTTTGTAGGATCACAACTGTGCTGGAACCACCTCACTTAAGAGATACAGTAAATCCTGTGTATGGAAGTTACTATTTTTTTCTGATCAAAGGGATATTGAAGCAGAAATATAATTTTTGAATGCGTTTCTGATACCACAGACTTCAAGTAAGTATGGATAAATGATATGTAAATAAGACATAATGTGTATACTGAGTGTCATGAGTTTGGTGTATTAAAAATATTGGGTGACTTTCTTGTCTAGGAACTCTATGTAGACAACAACTCGCAATTATTGACTCCCGCTGCATTTACTTAAAACATGTCGAAGTTCAGAGCGCACGTTCATTGTGGGAAATGGTACAGGGATTAACATCCAGGCTGCGAAGAAAAGGAAAAAAAAAAACCTGAATAAAAGAACAGGCTATGCAGTTTCCTTCTTTATGTCCCACCAATGTCCTAGCTCTTTAATGCACTTTGTAGATGGGAAAGGCAGAGCCACCCCAATCATTTTGACCCTTAGAAATAAAAAAAAAAAAGCAAAAAATCCTTGCTTGGGAGTTTAGTATGGCTAGAGAGCACAGGGGAGGTAAATCATGAAAAAGGGAAGAAGTCTTTTGTCTCATTGCTGGCATTTTTTAGGAATGTCTTGTTGCTTAATAGAGGTTCCTCAACCCAAAGCCACAATGAGAGAAAAGAGCTGTGGAAGCTGAAAAGGGATTTGTAAGGGCTCCCCAGGATATCTGAATGCAATTATCTCTGAGAGGTATCTGTCCTTGTCTTTGATTCATTTGCTGCTCAATTTTAGCTTTTTTTTCCAGGCAGCTCATGCTGGCACACAAATAGCTGTGCCACTAATGGTTCAGGAAAAGAATGACAGAGTCCTGGAAAATGAAGACAATTAACAGAATTGCCTAATTCCAGAGACAGTCAATAAATTCTCTGCTGTATATTGGCTGCAGGCGCGGTTTGGTTCAGTTACACGGGGAGGAGTAACGACTGCTCAGCCCTGTAGAGCTCTGCAGTGCAGTGACTTATCAGCAGAAAGGTTGCAGCAGCTCTGTATAATGTCTGTATTGGATCCAGGCAAGAGAAATGACCAGCTTGGAAGGTTTCCAGGCTCTCCCTCAAGACCGTCCTTACCTCTCCCACAGCCTAGCAGTCAAAACAGTTGATCAAAATATTGCGTGAACTAGATCACAAGATTTTGAATGTATAACAGCATCTAGCTCAAAGTCTTTTCTACAGCTGTGAAAGGAAAAAGACAATGGACCGCTGCAAAGAGGTGTCAGGTTGAGGGCTCACACTCAGGAAATATTTTTGCAGTTCACAGAAGCAGGCCAGTTCCTTCCCAGTATTTCCATGCTCGCAGGGTTTGATAACCAGATCCAGTCAGCGTAGTCCACCCCAGCAATGGGAACAGACCACACTATGACAAACCCCTTCGTAAACATACTGCAGAATCGAGAGGGTACAGTTCAACAACACACGGCCACAAGCTTTTACAGGTTCAGAGGGAGGTGGTGTGGTTTACACAGAAACAACAAGGTAATCAGAGCTTTGAAACAGGAAAAGCAGGACACTGTGTGCCGGACAGCATGGCAAACTGGTCCAGAGGAACAGGAATCTTTCAGGCGGGGAGAATAAGAACAGAAAACCTGAAAGCTTTCTGAGGAGTGAGGCTAGCAGTCTACCTCAGAGCTAGAAATTAATCCAGATATAGTATAATACAGTAAACAAGATAAAAACCCCACTGTTGTGTTTGGGAATGGAAAGGGTAAAAACAAAGGATGAAATATATTCTTCTCAACTGAGGATGTATGTGAGAAAACACCATCTCCTCAGAAGCAAGGCAGGGAGCTAAGGCAGAGGAGGAACAGAGCCCGAAGGAGCACCCTTGCTGACCCAGCCAGAGACAGACAGCAGCGAGCAGCTGAATGCCGACTGCCGTGAGGCTGTGCGTCCGGAGACGGGAAAGGGAAACAGCTTTTTCCCAAGGTATCAGACACTAAGGAGCATTCAAATCAGCGATGTTCAAATCACAGCAAAAAGCACTTGAGGACTAGGCTCTCTTCCCAGAATTCGGCATTAGAAAGTGAGACTGAGATGGGAAATTGCTCCGGTCCCGTGGGTAGACATTTCAGTTACAAGCTCCTAGTGAAGCTACCACTCATTTGCACATGTAATTAGGAGCTGGTCGAGTCCCTCCTGGGAACACGCTCAGAGGCTTTGCTCTTTAGACCTGAGTGCTGGGTCAGTCACAAGAAAGAGGCACAGACAGTGATTTATTCTTTCCGGACAGGAGGTTGGTTCTACTCTCATAATTCTTCCTTTCATTATTTTAATGCTCTGGCTTTGGAATCCCAGAGAAATACGAGGTAATATCTGGGGAGCCTTGCTGATTTTATTTAAAGTGCATCCAGGAGCAAGAGTGTACTGGTAATGTTTGAGTCACTTCGGTGCAATGAGCTTTAAATGAGATGTTCGCTATCAGCAATGTCACATGGGAAACTGGGAAAAAAGAGCAATTAGGTTCCAGCTGGTTGACTGGACAACAGCCATAAGACCGAGGAAGCACACTGGATACATTTCAACGTTACCGGTCAACGAGAAACCCCAGCGGCAGGAACCTTTTGAAACTGGCCTCAAGTTCATGCCAAACTGGGGATAAATTAATACATTTGGGGTTCTAAATTAGATTATTACTATCTAACTTTCTTTTCCTGCCAAACTTACACTCAGCTTCACTGCAGAAAAAAATGGGCCTGGAGCAAATTGCTCTTAAGTTTTACTCCCTTGCTTTTCCACAGTTATGTTATGGAGTGGTCAAATCTAAACCTAATCTATGACTTCAAGAAAATCTGGAAGGAATGGAACAAAAGTAGAGCCTTTATTTTGCTAGAGCTTTTGAGATTTCATCTATTGTGATTGCACTCTGAAATCTAAAATAATAGCTACCACCTGTGAGCTCAAAGTATCATGAAATCAATTTCCAATTATTCACAAAGATTCCTTCAAAGCTGACATTTCATGAAAATTTAGCAAAGTGTTCCCAAAGTCTTGCCTAACATCATGGGACAGGTCCAGGACTGATAGAGCTCAGAACTGAGTTCCCAAGTCTCATTTTAACTGTCTCTTCATTTCTCATTATGTCTAAATCTCTCAATACAAAATAAAAAGTGAGCAATATCAAATCAAAAGACAGATTCCTTAAATGAACAGAGAGAAAACAAGACTTTTCATTTAATCCATTTATTACGATCCCAGGAATTCCAGAGCAGGGTTTAAAAAATCTGTAAGTATTACAGTACATGGGTCATGGAAGCAAAGAAAGTTCTAATGGAAAAGACATCATCAACTACTGACGAGCATTTCAAAGAAGGCCGTTCGCTCATACACACATTAACCTTGTAGAACAAGAAGCACAACCAACCTATGTTCATATTGGTCCAAATTATTTAAATTGCTCAGGAACTAAAGACTTTGAGCCAACACCCTTCTCCAGGACTGGCCATTGCAGCACCAGCAGTAGATGGGAATACGGTGAAGAGGAAAGCAGTGGCTTTCCTTGCAAAAGGAGACCTTGCAAAAATGACTTCTTTTAGTCCTTTACACTGAGCTTCAGAGGCTGAGAGAGTGTGTCAGAGGCAAATCAGAGCTGATCGGTTAAGCCTGTAATTCATCATCACAAATGTTAATGCAAATGGCTCAAGCCCAGATTTATACGCCTATATGGAGTAAATAACTTGTCAACGATTCCCTAGAGTTTAGCCTGCTAGGGCTGGAGCACAGAACAGTTATAAGGACATCACAAGTGACTTCCTGAGGTCCTTGTCAACTCTCAGGTCACTGTAAGAAATTTGCCTGGCACGCACTTTGAAACATGCTGTGGGGAAGGATCTGGGTGACGTGGTGGGTCACGGCGCTTGCTGCATCGTCATAAACCATGAAACCGCTGGCACAGAGGGCTGTGCTCCGACAGTTTGCTGGTGTCTCGCCGCGTGGCAGGTTCCACTTTGGCTGCTGCTGACGACAGCCTAGCTCTTCCTCCATGGACCATCTTGCATGTTCCTGTGGCCAGGAAGGGCATTAGTTTTCTTTTGTCTGCCCTGGCTTCTGTTCATGGTATTTGTGTATTAGCGATGCCAGGACAGCGATGCTTTCAGTGCTTGCTTACTCCCTCACTGAACACAAGTGACTACCAAAGTCCTTCCAGCGTTAAACTCAACGGCAAAACTTCAGTGACTTCAAAGCTGCAGAAGCACAACTTTATTCTGCTGTGTGCAGGGAAGGAAGGAAGGAAACTACTCACAAATCAGGGATCAGGTTACCAAAAAGGGCACCACGAGGCTGTTAACCTTTGAGAAGCAGAACACTCTCCCCTTTCCCTGGAGAACCTCTTTTTGAAGATCAGAGTATATTCGTTTGTTTTACCATTTCCTTCCTGACTGATTAAAATCAAATACCTCCTGGTCTATGTAAGGCAATTTTCGATCACTGCCACTTAAGTTTTGCTGTTCAATAAAGAACCTTCAGCGTTTTGGTGATTTCCTTGCTATCAGCACTAACAGAAAAAATGAATTTAGTGAATATACTGACTGATGTTTTGATCTGTTTGGATACATGTCTGAGACACGCAGAGGCACATTGGCAGGAAGCATGAGTGGAAATAAGCTATTAAGATGTCTCAGAGCATTCGTTTTTCATTTGTAATTTATCATCCAAGATACATTTGCTTTGGAATTGCCAGGTACCATGCTACATTATGTAATTGAAAGCACTGAAGATAAGGAAAGAAGGCCATTGACAACATATGCTTTGGATAAAAGCGGCTATAAAAATAAACATAATGACCATAACAGGGACGAGACAAGCATGTACAGTAACGAATTGGGAATGACCAGAAAGTTCATGAATAGTCAAGCTACAGGAAACGGTGCAGTCAGCCTTGGGGAGGGAAATCCAAGCCAATTTTTTTTTTTTTCTTTTTCATACTGACAATTTTATTTTTACTACGTGTTAACATAATATATTACCCATTCCTACTCTACATACATTTTCTTTCTAATAGATTGCTATAATTACTCTTTACGACCTGAGCACTGAATCGGTTTAAGGATGCTCCTATTAAGAGGCATGGCTGATGAAGTCAGATGTTTCTTTGACGCAATTTTAATTTTCTGTGTAAAATGTACAAAGTTCCCTTTTTCTGAGCTCAAAACCAAACAAGAGACTGCATCTGTGCTCAGGGCTCCAAGCCCTTTTTCGGTCAGTACTTAGCTCGCACCTTTTCTCAGCATTGCGCATCTTTGAGCTTTACTCTCCCAGGTTTTATCTTGCTGCGGTTTTTGTGTTAGCTCAGTCACTTGTGGCTGCAAAGACCTTCACCATGTCGGGCTAATGCTTCCCACGAGCCTGAAACGCTAGCCCAGGGTGTCTCTGGTCGCTCGGGCTTTTCATTGCCTCCCAGACCGAGCTGTTCCCTCCTTGCTCCTATCTCAGGTCCTGCCCTGCAGTTTCTCCCAGTTCTTCCTTCAGGTCCACCACTGCATTTGGTATCTTTGGTATCATGTAGGCAAAACGAAATTGCCTACATGCAATGTAGAAGTTCTGCATGCAAGAAGTTCTGTGGGTTTAAAAAATCAGCCACACGACATCCATTCTCTATGAGCTGTCCCTATTTATCTTTAAAAGGCAGAATTCTTCATGAGGACAGATGTCTAAATCAGGGTGCGTTATAGAGGAACGTGTTCAGCTTGGAGGACGTGTAAAATCAGCAGTGTCTAAAAGGCAAAGAATAACGAGGTTAGACCTGCCACATTTCTTCACTCAGCTTAATGTTTTACCACTGGTTCTAACTTGAAGTATTGGCAGTCTGTTTTCCTCCGCAATTTTTTTTTTTTTAATTGTCTTCCTTTAAACATTGCAACAAATACAACTATAAAGTCACAGCTTAAGATCAAAAGGGTAGATGTATGCCTGGAGAGAAAATGGAATCTAATGTTAATTCTAGAGAGGGAAGTGCTCAAAGTGCTTCTCATGTCCCATGCCACAAAGATTAAATTGTCCTTTTTTACTGTGACAGCATCACACTCGAGCACTCTCAACCAAAAACCTCACAGTAACAGAGTGCCTAATTATTATATTCAGTGCCTAATATTTGTCAGCGTGAAGGTGCTAGGATAAGTCCAGGACAAATTTCTCTGCAGATATAATCCCATTTATTCTAGTCGGGTTTCTTTACACCACAGATGTCTGCCAGTTATTGAAAAGGCCGTAATTAAGTCTGCCCTGAATCTGTCTTTAAGTTCTGGGTCTTCGCATCCCGATTCAGTGCGACACCTGGATGCCTGAAGTCGTTTGGGTGCTGGATGCAGGACGACGTTAGCACAGCACGCATGAGCTCGGGCCGGGCCACAAGGCAGCCGTTTCTATGACGAAAGGTGTCTGAGGTCGAGCATAACTGTGTGGCACTGCAAAGTCCTGCGCAGCGCTGTCTAGGGGATATAACGGCATCTGCAGGTCTCTACGTCCTTGCCATAATGAGTCATTCAAGAGAAGAAAAAGGAACTCTTTTAACCAACCCTGCTGGAAACTCGGTATAAATTATTACAGGTCCAAGCCTGCACTACTGTGAAGCAGTGCTACTTCTCCAAGACCAGATATTTGGGAACTGCAGCCCCAGGGAGGGAGACAGGCCGGTGCAGAGGTGGGTTTGGTGCCTGGGGAGCCTCACCGGGAAGGGTTAGGCTGGTGAGAGGGGGTGTGCTGGAGAGAAACCAGCCGGGCTGTGGGGATACACCGGAGGGCAGATGGCCAAGGACTGCGTAGACCGGGATGGGAGGACCGAGCCTGGGCAAGGGCTGGAAATGCGGTGTTAGAACAAAGCTAGAGGCGCACAACTCAGCAGGAGCTTTACAACGTAACGCCTCGGTGGTCTTAGAAGATGTATTGCGATGCCTTCGTTGTGACTGATGCAGTGCTCAGTGCACACTTATCTTCAAGTTTAGAACTATAAACATTGCTGGAAAGGTAATGTCTTCTGTTGTACGTACCCGAGGAAAAAGTCCAGGTGAGTAATAAAAGCCCCAGATATCCCAAACATCTACATTCACAGCAAAAAATAACGTGACATAGTAAGTGTGTGTGTGTGTATTTGATGTCAAGCAATTTAATGTGCAGCTAGGTAGGGCAGTTGGTAATGCAAGAGAAGGACCAGGGTTTGGGGGAGGTGGGGTGGTTTGGTTAGCAAATGTATGCGAGCAGTCGTCTCTGAAAGAAACTAGGTATTTTTAAAAATAACTACAGTGAAAGGTATTACATGACAATATTAGGAGAAAACAAAAAATCTCGGTGTCTGTTTCTAATTATAAACATCTGTGCATAAATGAAAGCCATTTCTCCCTCTATAAGCATATCTCCTCCGTGTGCCTGATTCCTCTGAAGGGCAGGAATCCAGTATGGATGCTGTAAGGCCCATCATTAAGTGAGCTGGACTCCGACTGTGCTCATATTCCTGTTGCTACTGGTCTTCCCGTTATTCCCTCTCCTCCTTCCCCTGCCTGTAAATTAAAAAATATGCTGCCCTCCAGGCCTGGGGCCCATGCAGCTATCTCCAGATAGAAGGCAGCCCTCCTAACGTGGGAAGGGTGTTTGTTGGGCTCTCTGGGAAGCTGAGGACAGAGGTCAACAGTCTCCTACGAAGCAGAACGGATGACGGGCGTATAAATAAAGGCCAGAAAAGAAGCATAGCCAGCTACAGCCAGTGAACATCTGTGGGCTCTGCCTAACAAGGTAAAACTTGGTGAACTGAACTTTGGAGCCTCCAGAGAAAGAGTAGATGGAGGGCTAGGATGTGCATGGAGTGGCCGGGAAGGGGGGGATCGTTGAGATTGAATTTGTTCGGTGTAAGTGCTTGCCCCACAGGACTTACTGTGATTTGCTCCTCCAGCCCCGGCAGATTTGCTGAAGCCTCAGTTCTTCCTAATAGGCTGAGGACAACTAGCAACCCAAGAGTGGAAACAAATAAGGAGACAACATGCTGCTAACCAAGGTAAGCTAATCATTACACACCTTTTTGTAGACCAGAACGCTTGGGTTATTAATTACTGAATGTGACTTTGCTGGAGGAAAGCAGCTGGTAAACAAGTTCCTTGAAATATCTTGCTGAAGGTTACTACTCTCCTTGCATTTATCTACTTTCCAAGAGTACCGTCTGCCTTCCAACGTGGGACGGCATGCTGAAACACCCTCTTTGGCTACTGGGCTGTAAATTACGGGTGCGTTTCGTGCTATGCAAGTGGCACGTCTTTTGTTCTGTCTGCTGCGACTTTAAATCTTGCAGAAGCAGGCTGCTGCTGTGGTCCCGTTCAATCTGTTCCTTTTCGTTTCTGAATACAAACTGACTTTGGAGTGAGTGATTTCTGTGCTTGGGCAGTTCGCTGTGGTAAAGAGGTATATTTGTGAAGCCATCTACCTGAGGAGAGTCGTGCCTCCTGGGAATAACTAATGGAAATTCTTGTGCCGATGATGTACGGTACCGGAATGTCTTCTTTCAAAGCGCTGCGAGGACTGGAGTTCCCTTAGGACGGGTCTGAATTCATCCTTCCTTCTCCAGCCTTCTTGTGTTGTTTTAATTGCATTGTAATTCATCTCTTTCTTTAAAACAAATTGTTTTTCTAATTTACTTGGAGACACATCCTTTAATTTGAGAAACGGCTGTACGGCTGGCATGCTACGTGCGGTAGAGCCAAGGTGCAATCTTTCAAAGAAAATGAATAGGGTTTCTCAGATACGCTTAGCTCTTGTCCTTTTCTAGAGATAAGTGAAGGGCAAGTCTGCCCGTCACCAGCCGGTACGTGGTTCATTCCTGAAGCACGGGGCTTTGTAACTCCCTTAGTACTAATTTTAGCTACTCGCTATAGAATCTCCTTTTATTCATTTCAGTGTATGATCCCGTTTTAACAAAGCACACTGATTGGAAAAGAAGATATTCACAGAATTAATGGCTTATCTATTAGATAGGTATCTGTATGAGCGCTGAAAACTGTCACAGCAATTAATATTGTCTTGGGCGAAATAATATGGCCTGAAGTATCCAACAATAAGAACTGTAGAGAGCAGAGCAGCCACCAAACCCTGGCCAATAAACTGCAGTGCAGCTGCCAAAAGTTAAAATTAATTAGAAAAATAAAAAGATTTTTTTTTTTCCAGTGGAATGAACTACAGCCAAAAGAAACAGAGATTCCACAGAGCATCAATGAACTTTTTGACAGTAATAATCAGGTGCAATTTGCTGCTCTTCCTCCCGTCCGTAAGCCATTCTGGGTCTCCCGGTTGCTGACTTTTTGCTAAAAGTGCAGTCTGTTGTGTCCAGCATGCCTGGAATAACCTACCTGAGGTAGCTAGCCTTGGGCTTAAAGTGCTTTTTTCCCTCTTTGTGCTAATTTTTTGGGTTGTGGAAATTATTTTTCAAGGCTTCCCGCAGGCCTCAAAGAATTCTCTTTCATAGGATGCCCAAAGGAATAAAATCTCTTTACTATGGTGCTTCTTAAAATTAACTAGATGTTCATTTGAAAGGTCTCTCTTTAGACTCACAAGGTGCAGAGATATTGAGCTGCCAACAAACACTGTAGGCTGAGCACATTCAGCTCCTCGAAGCACCCCATGTATCTATCACAAACTCTTTCTGTTGCGCTTCGTTTAACCATTTCTTCCTACAAAATTATGAAATCTAAGTTTCCCCCCATTCATTTCCACTTCAAGTGAAGTCATATCAGTATTTCCATTCCTCAGTTTGGGTGGGTGCTAGCCAACGGCCCCCATTTGCACTCATCCTGTAGTCAAGCACCTTTTTCCCTCGCCAAAGGCAGCTGGGTTTGATTGCCTGCCTCCCAGGTGTATCTTGTTGCTGGAGTACGTTGTAGTGGTCAGGACAAGGCAATGCAGTGTTAGTTAGTGGTTGTGATAGAAAGGTTGTGATGAACGTCGTGTTGTAGGATTGTTCGGGTTGGAATGGACGCCTCTGGAGCTCGTCTGGTCCAGCCTCACCCAGGTAAGGGAAGCTCCTGCACACAAAAGGCTTCTTTGCCCAGCTTGGTAGCACAAACTGATGGCTCTTATAAATGTTCTAGATTCAGTACCAGTTACACCAGGGATGTCTGTTTTCATGTAATCTCCGTATTAATGAGTGCGTTGGAAACAAACTGTAGAGAGCGCAGCACGAAGCTGTGATTTGAGAGCAGTATTTAAGCGGTAATGTCGAAGTAATGATATACTCTATTTTGCTGGCGTATCAGTTGACAAGCTGAAAGGGACTTTAGACGATAGGTATTTGCCCAGCATTTTTCCTAGATGTAGTAACGTCCAGTATAGCTTTTTCATCCACTCAGCTGCTAGTGGGGATCAGGATGTTATATACAGGGGAAAATAGCTCTCGTAGTCTGTGTTTGAGGGGTTTTGTTAAGTCTTTATTGTATAATGGAGAGTCCAGGCTGCTTTAATATTATACAGTGTCTTAGCTAATTCAGCCGTCCATATTTCCTAATCCTTCCACAATGAAGCAAATATTTTTTCCTTTCTTGAGAGATACCAGAAATCCCACTTAAAACACAAAGCAAAGCTAAAAAAAAAAACCAAACCCAACTTGTAAAATTAAATTGAATGCAGTAATACTGAGAAGGCATTTCAAAGACAGCGAAGCCTATACAGAGAGGTAACTCCAGCCAGCAACTGCTGCCTGCAAGAACAGTTTTAAAGTACTTCCATGTTTTTCGTGCTCTTTTCTTTGACCTTTAGTTCAAGGCCATCTGTGCTGAGCAGCTGACTTTTCTTGGTCCCTTGAGTGGCTGGTGAAGATAGGCTTCAGTAGACACAACGAGGAACAAAACCTGTTGGAAGAGTACACTTTTAAATCTTCCCCCTTCCAGATAAAGTATGATTAAAAATAATTTAGCCCTTGAAGGAATAAGTCTATTATCCCTTTGATAGCTAAGTTAATTCCTGATAATTTATTGTGCCGTATGAGTTGGGAAAACAGATTCAAATGCCTTTTGGAGGGTAATAAGAAATCATTATCGGGGGGAAAAAAAACCCACACCACTATGGAAAGATTAGGCAGGGAGGGATGGAGGTGCCTGCCTGACGTGGGTTGTGTAAGGAGGTTGGCAGCTTGAAGCGGGGAGCTGAAGGCAAGCGCAGTATCTGGGGAGAGGATAAGGCGAAGGACTTGGCTTGAGGGAAAATGCATTCTGGTCTTAGGCTGGTTTGTCATCTCCAGGTTTCAGGAGTTCATGCTTTTCGCTGTCAGATAAAAAGTCCTGTTCTAATTTCCTTACGTGAAGAAGTAGAGGGCAACGGTTAAATCTGAGTCTTTTTTTTTTTTTTCTGGAACCTCAGGGATTTATGTAATTTATTTGATTTTATCTATTGTTCCCATAGACCGTTATCTCTAGATATGGCCACAAAGTGCTAATTTGTGTAGATCCCCTGTTGGCTTTTATTGTTGAATCTGGAGGATGGCACTGTTCGCTAAGTGAACAGCCAGCATCAAAACAAGTTATTTGTATGGTAATCCAAAAAGAGATAATTTATTGGCACATGCTAGGTTTCTGGCATACAAGGGTAGGTAAATGTTCTGCCAGCAAGCTAAGGGAGCAGCAAAGCTGCTCATGTTCGCAGGACATCTTGCATTATTAACATGCATTTTCCCTCAAATTCAGCCATCCTACCAGTTCAGTGAGCGCAGCACAGTCACCAGGGTCCACGTCTCTGAAATGTGCATCTTTTCCTCTCGTCATGTATTTTGTAGCACTACGCTTGCTGCCAATCTTATTTGACAACTGCCACGTGTTAATAATTTTCCTAACAAAACCAGCTAGCTAACACTGCATCTTTCTGCTTTGGTTGGGCCCTGGACTGGGACACAAATTTCAAGGCGCGTGGGAGCCCTGCTCCCTTTTCAATCTGTAGCCTTGTCATAGATTTTTTCAGGCAGGCTGCTTTCTCTCTTTGTGCCTCCTTCTTTAAAGTGGAGCGATAACGTTATTAGTGAACAACTTGTTTGAAGCATAAGGTCGTTAGGTAGAGGGCAGAACACGTAAAAATGAGCCCCGCAATTTAGAGAGGTGTTTGCAGAGCTCGACTGGCTGGTGCTACGTTCACGCCAGCAGCATCCTCGCTGCAGCTTTCGGTGGGGTCAGCCCTGCGAGGCTGGAGAGGCTTTCTGCCATCTCACAGTATTTTGGGGATCAGCCACCATATGGGCATATCCCTGCCCGCAGCTGATGCTCCAGCCCGTGGTCCCTTGTGCGCGGGGGCAGCGGTGCGGGGAGCGGAGCCGCTGCCCAGAGGAGCAGGTCCGGGGGATGGAGGTTGCGGCGGCAGCATTGCCTGCAACGCCAGTTCTTTCCAGAGGCAAAGCTGTCGGGACTGACAGGTTGTTAGACATTCATTTTCACTTATGAGCCGTGAAATAAGGCTCACCTCCCCGGCAATTTACTACTATGCTGTCCCATTGATTTTTTTTTTTTTTTTTTTTTTAATAGTTGCCCGGTGTTTCATAGCAGAATGTAATTCTGTTTTTTTTCTTGGACATTTCTGATTTGCCTATCATTCACTTAACGGTTCAGTCAAGAGCCCACTGAGCTTTTTATAGTATTTAAACGGGAGACACTAGCATAGCATGGATGCTTTAAAGCACTTATATATGAATCTTTAATACCTTCTTATCGATCAAGTCCTTGTATGACAACAAAGTGCCGTCCTCCCCATTTACACGGACAGAAAACTGAAACACAGAGGGGAAACTAATTGCAAATGTCATATGCAGGATCTAGCAACAAAGACACAAAACCACTTATTCCAAATCCAGCATCCTAACTCCGGGATCATTCTTTTTCCTTTGAGAAGGTTTTTTGCTACTGTTCGTAGATGTCGGAGATTTTTGTGCACGGAAGGAGTCGTCTTGTCTCCGTCTCTCTCGGTTATTTGTCACGCACTGCTGCGTTGGGTTTGGTGAGGCTTAATCCCGCTCTGCGCCGAGTCTTGATTTACAATTAGAAGAGAACTGTTGCAAATGAGCTAAATCAGGGTCTAGGGTTTAAAAGGCTCTAAAGGCAATTATTAATTTAAGAGGGTAAATTGTTGGTAAGATTATGTGAGCGTGTGGAAACAACTCTTGAGGTCATTAAAATACAAGAACAGATTTATTGACTGATCAGATGTCAAAAAGCTTTCCTTACAAGCATGGACATTGTATCCTGTGAGGGAGTTAGAATGGGCAGGGAAGGTATCTGCTAATGCAATATTAAATAGAAATCCTCTCTACTTAATCCTCTTATTAGGTATTGTATTACTCTGGCTGTTAGCGTGTTTGCTACCCGTTGGTAAGAGCAAGTAATGAAGTGATCTGTCATTTTTTGAGATGACAATGTTGTAAATGATTTGTATAAAAAGGGATGATGTATCCATCAGTTTGCATCGGTACTGTGCAAGAGATGACACCCGTATGGGCCCAATTCTTGTGAGGGATGGGGAAAATTTACTAAAAGCTTACACTTTTCTGTCTCTGACAGATGTATGTCCTGTCTTGCAGAGGATGAATGCAGTTTGCTGGCTGGCGGCTGTGTTATTGAATAGGGGCCCGGTAGTACAAAATGCGGAAGGCCTTTATCTCCCTAGGAAATAAGGAACCAAACAAACCAAGGAGGTTTGTTGGGAGGGCCGAAGCCTTGTGTCTACTTTCTGCAAGACGCATGTAGTAGTAAAATTCAGCTGCCTCGGAACAGAGTAAGAGACTACGCAGGGTGAGCAAATCGTGCAGACCAAGTTCTGTGGAAATGTGTATTTGGCTATAGAAAATGTTAATCACAAAAAGGACTGGCAATTTGTGAAATTGCAGTTGTTCTGTGTTCACATGAACCAACTGAGCAAGGCGTGGGATTGCCCTATAGAAAGAACAATGTTGATTTTTATTTTTTTAATTCCCCCCTGACCCTGATGCTTAAAATACAGTCAACCCCCGCTAGATCCTAATCCATACATCTGTGATGCTGTACCTGGTATGAAAAAAATCCGCATCTGTAGCACACCAAAGAGAACCAAGGAACTTTTCTAGAAAGCCAGGGCACTCTGAAATATTCATGAATCCGTGGCAGTTTCCTAAGATACAGAGGAATTTCAAATAATCTCTTCTTTTTCCGTGCTATAACATTTAATAGTTTATGAGATGTGAAACCTTTGCTATCCAACAAGATGAAAATGCCCCCTTCTTTCCTTCACTCCTTACGACACTGATCATAATTCCTATAATGCAGATGGTCCACTACCAACGTGGGTTGGATACGTGCAGCTCAAATTTTGAGTTTAGGTTAATTTAATGGTTAATTTAAGCCCTATCTGCAAAGGGCTTAAATCCATGAGGCTCAATAAAGCAGTTTAGTGCGTAAAGGGAAGACCTGAGGTAGCAGTGCCATTCGTGCGGATTTACATGAAGTGGAAACCCAGTCCTCCTAAGAACAACTGTTAAAGGCAGGAATTTATTTATATTTATTTATAGTGTAAATAAAAACAGGGTAGGAAAACAGTGCTCTGTTTAAGTAGTGGTAGACCAACCGTTCTTCGTGCTAACTGAAGCAATATGACATGAAGGTTTGTCTGGATGGGGAACGTAGCGGGCATTAAGGCAAATTGTGAATTTAATGACGTTTGCTGTTGAGGACAAGCCCTAAGGGGAATGTCTGACAGCGTGGAACCACCATGCAGAATAACCTGGTGAACTACTAATTACATTACATTCAAAATCAATATGGGAAATCGAAGCAAGGCTAGAAGCTATGACATATTCTTTTCTCATACTTGCACTGAGTCACCTTGCTTTGTAACAGAACCACACCAAATAGCCCACACAATCTCTTAGGTTTTCGGTTTTCGGGCTAGCAGAGCTGGATATGTCTCCTGGTAGAGTTTATGAACCTCTGTACAAAAACATCAGTGTGAAATTCCTTTCTAAATAACTTTTCTATTATTTTTAAACTGCAGAAGGGCATCAGGTTGTCCAAAGTTTCCAAAGGAACTTTCTCTAGAACAAATCTCAATGTCTTCTCAGGAATAACATGGTTTGGGGCTTCTCACGTTTATCACTGTGAATTATAACACTTCTACAAAGACTTTCTTCAGTTACAGCATTATTTTCAACAAATTCATTTTAAAACCTATCAAAATGTTGATCTTGAGGTTGGAAACATCTCAACATTTTTAGTTATTGCACTGCATCCTCTAATTTTACACGCAAATCGATCTGACAACATGGCCACCTGACATATCAGTAAAACAAGAAGTGGAACCATTTCCATGTCTTCTAGAGCATTTGGAAGTCCAAGTTGTGTAAAGGAGTGCAGTTGTCTCTTCTGTGCCACGTAACGTTACTGCTCTCCAGTGAAAGAGCCAGTGGGATGTAGATATCCGTAAAGGTCTAACAGATTGCAGGAGAAGGGCAGTAGCTGGAAACTCAGAGCTGAGCTCATCTACAGGGGCCTTTTGCCTGAGGTTCAGGTAGATACAACTCAGGGCAAACTATTTCTTAATGTAACACATTTCTGTATACCTGTGTATTTTCAAGGTAACCTGTATAATTTCAAGGTAACACAAATTGCTCCCAGGACGCTAGAGCCAAGGAAATCTGGTGTCATGTGGTTTTATGTCCTTCATCCCTACACCTTTTCTGGCACAGTAGCCCTGGCTGCGTCTCCAGTTATTCCACTTCTGCCCACCCCCTCGGGTCCCTTCCACGTCCCCCGGTTCCCAGTGGCACTCCAGCACGCCGGCTGGTGCTGAATTAAGCTCATCCTTTGTGGCTGATAAAACAACTGTGATGGCCAACACTTGCCATGAGGTCACTCTTAAGCTTCCAAAGGTGTAGCTGCTGCAATAGCCATTTGCATATGTTCGTTTCTAATACCTGTTGCTTATTCCTGTGGTGAAATAGAAAGCTCCTTTAATCTTTATTTAATACCAGTTTCCTGGCACAGACCCTGGTTAGCTGTGACTTAAACACAGCCGTTTTCATTGGCGCTGCTATTGCTCCTAGTAGGTCGTGCCGGGGTGGGTGGCGGGAGCCCACCTCCCGTTTGTGCTCTGCACCGACTTTCACGTGAACACTCTGATCCCCTCTATGTCTTCCTGGATACTGACTTTATTCTTTGGCATTACAGTATAAAACTATCAGTAAAGCTAAATCCAGGTAGGATTTCTTTGAGTGCGAGGACACCGTTTAGTATCCTAAACCATCTCAGCTTAATGCACAGGAGCCATCGCGTTTCTCTCCTGTCACAATAAATGACGGGAAAATTGGCTACCTGCAGTGTGGGAGGGCTGTTCACGTTCAATTTGCAATATCCCCTGTACACAAACAGCTCGGGGCTTCTGCAATCGGGAGTATCTTGCACGGGGCTGACCTGGGTTGTTCACCACAGTTACTACTTTAGGAAGGTACTTTGCAGCTCCTGCCGGGAGAGGTTGAGCTTCTCTTTTCTACAGGTCAGGGAGAAACTGCAGGTCTTGCCCTTCTCTTTGACACCAGTGGAATAATGTATCCCAAATAGTCTGCGAATTAATTTCATAATCTCATTTTCACACAACTTTGGCTATTTTGTTCTGATGAACAGCTGACAATATCATTTGTTCATTAATTAAGGATGCTGCCTTTTCCAAAATGCCATCTAGGACTTTTTTTGTTCCCTTGACGTAAGGCAGTGTATAAAATTCCCTGTGAAGTTTAACCTTTCATTAAAGCTCACCTCTCTTATTTACTTCAATGCATAGTTAAGGTCTTAATTGCACCTCGTGGGCAAATGTAAAATGGTTGGCTTTGGCACGAATATGAGCTCTTTCAGGAGAGAAACTGTGCTAACTTGTAACCCAAAATCCTTGATAAGGAGAGGGACATTTCCACTGGATGCTATGCAGATTCATGGTAAAAACCAGCAGCCTTTGGAGAGAAACCAATGTAAACACAGCCCCTCCGATCTGTTTGACCTCTGATGCGTGAAATCCCCTAATCCTGCCCTCGTGGCGGCGGGTTATATGGTAGATATTTTTGTTCGTTTGAGAAAAGAGAGGTTGTGGAGCTGCATCTCTCACCATCACTGCCCTCGGCAGGAGGAACTGCTGGGCCAGCCCTGCCCATCTTCTTCCAGCCTTTGACCCCGTCCCCTGCGTGAGGAAGGCACGATGAATCGCGTGAGCCTCCTGCTGAAGACTCGAGGAGTGCCTACAAGCATTTAGGACACGGTAACTAATTTATCACGATGCTTGTGGCTTGCTCGACAGCTAGGCTCTGACCTGCAGCACACCAAGAGCTCAGACCTGATCCTTAGCCGTGAAATTTTTCTTTATGCAGAAGTTTTTTTCAGCAAGCACATCCTTACAGTTGCCTTCTCCCTCTTGGAAAAGGACAAAGAAACAGAAAGAAATCACAGAACAGCTTCTTGTGTACCTCTGATCAGAGAGTCAACATTTTGGTTTTCCTCTAGTATCGGATGCAGGGACACGTTCGTTTCCTCCTGCAGCCTGGAGCAGAAGAGCGTCGTTCCTACAAAGCACCATTACAGCACCATTTCTTATAAAACACGAGCGGGGAATCACAGGGGCTCAGTGACCAAAGCGGGATGCAGAACCGCCCGCGCTTTGCGCAGCGCGTGATGATCAAGTGCGTTGCCTGCAGAACTGCAAAAATGAGCGTGCTCGTTGCTCAGGGTGACTGATGGCCGCTCTGGAGGCCCATTTGCAAACAGAGAAACAAATGAACCGAGAGTTTAGGTAGCGGGGGAGAAATCTCACGTAGGCGCTAAGGGCTGAGCCGTTTCCTGCTGTAGTCAGTCTGAGTCCTTTCTTTTTATCTCAAAAGCTTTTACCAGCACCTGCGACTCAGATATTCGTAGAAATCAAAGTTGCGTCAGTTCAATCAAGCACCGACGTGTTGGGCAGCAGGAATGGAACTGGCTGAATTAGTCTGCAGGCAGCAACAGTTTACCTTACGAAATAAAAGAAGCGCTGGGGAGAAAGGACCATATTTCCCAGCTGCTGTAAGTATGTAAGTGGCACCTAGAGATGGACGCGTTAGCCCAGGTGGATGCGTTAGCCCAGATGGACAGACAAGCAAGGCAGCACTCGTATGTTGGCATGGTTGATTGGGAAGGGGACTCCTACCCACCCTGAAGCAGCAGAGCTGTTTGTGGGCACCCTGTGAAAGTCTGTAGGGCTATGAAAATGCTGGGAATCGTGTCGATTGATCACTGAAGGTGACTCTAGGAAAACGACAGCTTTTCTAGTCAGTTAGCTCTGCGGTGGACGTTTGCTGGAATATCTGCTCCTGTGGCTTTGAGGGCACCACAAGAGTTTTCAAGGGAATTTGTGAAGCTGTCATCACGTATGTGGCTGACATACATAGCACTTATGATGGGAAAAAGTCCTGATAGTTTTGTCCACCTCTGAAATTGTGGTGGAGCGTTAATTCATGCAGTTGAAATGTAGACATGGAGCTAAGGAAACACATAGGCCCTAGCTGACATCAGAGGTGATGCAAAGGAAGGCCAGGAACTCATACAAGCCTTATCGCCCTCTACAACTACCTGAGAGGAGGTTGTAGCGAGGTGGGTGTTGGTCTCTTCTCCCAAGTAGCAAGTGATAGGACGAGAGGCAATGGCCTCAAGCTGTGCCGGGGAGGTTTAGATTGGATATTAGGGAAAATTTCTTTACTGAAAGAGTGGTCAGGCATTGGAAGAGGCTGCCCAGAGAGGTGGCGGAGTCACCACCCCTGGAGGTGTTCAAAAAACGTGTAGACATGGCACTTTGGGACATGGTATGGTAGGCATGGTGGTGTTGGGTTGACGGTTGGACTCGATGATCCTAGGGGTCTTTTCCAACCTTAATGATTCTATTCTATTCTATTCTAAGCAAGGTCTGTAAGAATGAAATAGCGAGAGCTCAGCACCAGGCCAAAAGCCTGTTGGAAAATATTTTTTTGACCTGATAAAACCATTTTGCCATGTGGTTGAAAACATGTGGAAGATACAGTTTAATATTGCCGATCGCGATCAGAAGGTACAGCAGGACTCTGGGGCTGAACTCAGCCCCAATCTGGGCTCTGTTCTCAGGTTTCCTCCCAAAACCCTTTTCCAAATCACCTGCACCGCCTTGCCTCTGGGCCTCTCTCTAAGGTAGGGTTTAGAACTTTTCTTTAAATGGTTTGCGATCTGCAGATAGAAGCAGCTTGAGAAAAAAATATTTATTACAGTGCAATGATTGTGTTTCAAGGAATCATAGGTCAACGATAACAACGTGCCTGCGAATCTTCTGTTGTGCATTTCAGCCTGTAGGAAGAAGTAGAGGCATTGCTAATCTTGTCAGCTGAACCCCTGACTATACCAGAGCTGATAAATACCTTTAATACGCTGAACTTCTAATAAAAATTTAAAAATACTTTCTTAGTAGATATGGCAAAGTTATATGGGTTTTTATTCCCTTTAGAAGTGACGATGATGAGAAAATAATGAATAATTTTGCATTTGAACCAGCAAGAACTATTAAAGCAAGAACTGTGGAAGGGAAACCTGTTTGAAGGCTGATGATGTGTCAGGTGTACTGAACGCAGCTCTTTATCTTGCTGCGGCTACGCAGCTTTGGGTTTCTCATTCTCTTCACCCTGCAAATATTTTTGGCTGTAATAATAGAAATTTATTTCCCGCATGTCGCAGAGTAAGAAGTTCTGTGCACACAGTAAACACATTTTACGTGCTCAGACTTGAAAAGCTGAGTGAAGGTCGTTTTTAGCAATGACTGCTCTGCGGCTCCTTTGTCATGAAAACCTGCGGCAAAAGCGGATAAAACTTGTCAGAAACTAGTTGGTACCTCGATGACAAGTGCGTCTGTGCGTTTCATTCCTCATCGCAGCGATTCTTCTAATGTTTGCTTTAAAGCAGAGCTATCTAACTCACTTTTCAGCTCGGGTTAGAACAAGCCTTTAAGTTAGCATGCTGGCACTTAATAGATCGGGACAAAACCTGGACACAAAGCGTGCTGTTTGCTCCCTGATGGCGCGTGGTGGCTTTCAGCCTGCAAATGGTTTCGAACTCCCTGATGTACACGGAGCTGTTAAAGGCAATGTGGCAAGGAGCAGTCGTTTTATCGAGGTGAGTTGTGGAGCCATAATATTGTATCTGATCCGCTGGAGGATTTCCTGACCTACGGAATGAATTCCACTGGGTTTTATTTTTTGCCCTGAGTGTTATTGTTTCATGTGTTTTATGGCTAGAGCATGCTATTATGATCCTCTTGACTGACCTTTCAATTTATCGTAGGCAGTAGGACTTCTCTCGTGATGCCCAAGCTGGGGCTGAACTAGAAAGACTTTTAAAAGATGTCTAGTGCTCAAGAATTCATCACAGTCTTTAAAATAATTGCTGCAATGCCTAATTAACTCCATTACTAAACACGTACACTGTATTTCTGGCCTGAATTTTATTGTGAGATTTTTCTTTCTTTTTTCACTGGGAGGCTGAGGACTCCTGTCTCACCACTTGGCTGCCTCTGTGTGTCCTCTCTCTCTCAAGTCACCCCAACATTTCTTCCCTGAGCTGACTGTAGCATGAACTTTCTTTCTACAAGTCGAGTTTTCCCATCACTCTCACCCTGTTCCTTGAATGGTCTCCAATATTTTGACGCGTGGATGCTAGACCTGGTCACAGTACGCCAACAGCTGTCTTGCTGCTGCCAAATTCAGAAGTGATGTAACTTTTCCCTTTGAATTCGTACTTTCGCTCTGCTGATGTGGGACTCTCCTTAGTCTTCTTTGCCACAGCGTCATGCTGGGAGTCACGCTCTGTGAGCAGTAAAACTGACAGCATTTCCTTCTGCTGTTCATTCTGCACGCCCACAAGGCTGGAGCTGTGGGCCATCTCCCCATAAACACATTAACTTCTTGATTTAGCAAAGCATTCCCTGTATCCCAGAAGACATCCGATGGCAACGAGGACCAGCCATGTGGGTCCCCCTTCCCACCACCAGCTCATCTACCAAATGGGACCACAGGGTCTGGCATTAAGTGATGAGTGTCAGGCAAAGAGGTCAGAATCATTTTAGGGTGAACAGCTACAGATGAGGCAGCTGTGCAAGGTCTGGCGTGGTTTGCCCTTAGCATTTGCAAAAAAATATTGGAAGAACCAAGGAATTGCGTTTTTTGAGTCATGCCAGCCTGAGGTCTGAGACGCTGGCAGGGAACAACGTTGGCCAGGGAGTCGTGGGAAAGCACCATCAGTTGTTGCTAGAGCGGTGGCTGGGGCGCGTTATGGAGATTGCACACTGCTGTTGTCAGCCAAGCCTGAAGTCTTACTCAGAAAGTTGATCTTCAGTCAAGTAACTCTTGTCTGAAGTGAATAGGCCCTTGATTAAGGACAGAACAGGCTCTCATTAAGACTATTCACATTAGATGTGAAGTTGTTATGCTTGCTGAAGTAAATATTGCGTCTGCTGTGAATGCTGGCTCGTACAACACACAATAGGAGCCCTTATTCTGCAGCTTCTCATTCTGGGCAGAGTTTTGTTGTCTCTCTGGACTCTTGCTGGAGCCACAAGTTAGCCAAGTGAAGCCCCGCAGCCTGACAGTAAACAAAAGGATATTGTCAAAGCTGCTTAATAAACATGCTCTAGGCCCAGGGGCATTGGGGACACAGGGTCCACAAGCCAGCAGAACATGCGAGCACCTGTAGCCAGCAAATTGCTTAAGCGATTGGAGAGAAGTAAGAAGCGGCTTATTTTGGTGCGAAGACGCTGTGCTGGTAGATCATTTGTACCTGCAGATGACTTTGGAAGCAGCTTTTTCCACACTGTTGGTGTGGCAGAAGACAGTCCGTGTCCTCCACATCTCCACAGGCAGTGCTGTAGCCTTTAACATGAACATAAATGCTTGAAGTGTATAGCTCGTTGTAAGCGTGAGAGACCGTGAAAAGACAGAGCCCTTTGTATTCTGATATGTACCTGTACCTTCAGAGCCAGTCTTCTCCCTCTGCCAGGGAGGAAGGGCTCTCCTAGCTTGAGTGGGCCCAACGTGGACGGCTTCCTGCACCATGGGGTGGGCAGAAGAGGACAGCTGGTCCTGTTTGTGGGAGAAGCTCGTGCAGAAAAGGGCTTGAGCTCTCCCTCCCTCCTCCTGTCACAGACTCACATTTGATAGAAAAGGCTAAGATGCTTTGTTGCTCCAGCTGGAGAAGGACCGCAGTCGCAATGACGATTTAAAGAGCACATCTACAGAGCGGTATTGGCAGTTTTTGTGTTAACGGTGGTCCTAACCCAGCTCCACTTCACTGAAAACGCATCGTGGCTCCTAGCTCCCTCCCTTCCTCTGCCAGTCTCTGCTGTGCTGCAGTAAAATAGAGCATGAAGGCATCATTAGGGAAACTAAACCAAACCATCACGCTTGTGAAAGATCAGTAACTGTATTCTAGTTTATTGACTGCAGTCAAGTTTTCTTATGCCTCAAATAATTAAATACTGCAACCGTGACATTAAAAATACAGGCCAATTTACCAAAATAATTGTATTCTGAAGATTATGTACATATTATACATTTTACAGTCTCATGTAAACTTTTTTTATACATAAGGTAAATCTGATTTATGGTAATTAGAAAACCCAAAATACTTGCTGACAAAAATATTCCTATGAAACATAAGCACTGTGTCTGGGACATTTAGGAAAATTGCAGAGAATGGAAACCAACTATAAAACATAATGTAATTGAGTTAGTAGAAAAATGAATTAAATTACATTCATATAAAAAGTTAAACTAAAAACATTGCTATGCATCATTATTAAAAAAGGGAAAAATCCCAAACTCTCTCCTTTTATATATTAACACACACTTTCACGGGGAGCTACTGTGCGCCTCATTTCCAGCAATGGGGCATAGCCTAGGAAATCCAGATTCCCATTTTCCTTTTAACATATATTAAATAACTAGGGTCTGTACCAATACAAATATTGTATATATTCATGCACTGTGGTTATGTTCATAGTAGCCTACCAAGGCACGGTTTTTGTGTCGTTTCCCCAACCCCACCCCTACATTTCGGCATGCAGTGCTAGAGATGTTTGCGGTTCAAAAAAAACTTCTGTGGGATTTGTCTCTAGTCTGATTTTCACACTAGAGGACACAGAAATCCTTCCAGCATAGACTTCAAAATAAATAAGTAAAAGAAGGTAAAGGCCTTTGTTCAACATCTTGCACCAATCAAGGTTTTAACTTGATTTTAATTTAATCATTTAACATGATTTTAACTTGGTTAAAACATGCCTTAACCCTCTCTACAGTCTCCAGAAAGCATGTCACTCAGGCAATGTAATCATATTTCTCTGGTCAAATACTTTAATATATAAAGTAGAACAAAAAAATTGTTCCTTCTGTAAATCTTCATTCATGTGACAGCTGTAGTGTTTTGATTCGGCATAACGGATCTTCAAGTCTAAATTGGTTTCTAGCTCACATCTCATCTCGGCACACCACCATTTGCATTATCTGCTATGTAGTGCATGTAATTGAAGTACCTAGGCATGCTCATTAGAATAACTGCATAATTTAACTGTATATAAACAGCTGCCAAAATTAACAGCTGTTAACCTGGCTGTATTTTGAAGGCTTGTAAAACTTGCATATTTTATAACTGTTCTGCACCTATAAAAGGCCTGGTCCTGCAAATAGCTAGGCATGTGCTTATCTTCAAGGATTTGAAGAATCTCATGAGATTATAATGGATGAAACTACCCCTGGGCCTCTGCGAGCACCACGGATCAGGCCCCGGAGGGGTAGTGTGGCCAGCCATTAGTCATAAAAGTTGTGTCAAGGAAGACAATGAGAGTTGGAGTGACTAATGTCGACTGGGTTTAGGCACTAGATATATTCCTTCAGATGTTGAATGTATCTGAAATTAGACCGAACATCTCTGTCAGACTTGGACAAGGTGAAAGTGTATTCCAAAATGGCCTTTATAAAACATGCCCAGAATTATGAAAAACTAAACCTATATGATGTCTGTTTATGTACAGCTTTAATAGAAAAGAAATCCTAATCTAGAGTATCAAAAGACCATATTCATATAAACATATGAGAGCATCTAATAGAAAAGTAAGAAGTGTAAAACACAAACTTTTTTTGGAAATTAAATATCCTAAAAAAGTTGTTGGTTTTTAAAAAACAAACAAACAAAAACAAAAAAACCAAAAACCGCAACCAAAACAAAACAGGAATTTGTGTGCTGCAAAAAAAATGAAGAGGACTACATCTCCCCTCGTCTACGAGTTTTTGCTGCAACATCTCTACCTTCCTCCTCCTCCTCTTCCTCCTCATAGTTTTCTTCATGAGCTTCTTTCTGGTTGTTCTCTTCTTGCATTTCTTGCTCTTGCTCTGCCCTTCCGTTATTCTTTTCCTCTGCCTGATTGGGTAAAAACAAACAAACAAACAAAAAAACCCCAAACAGATTCAGTGCAACTGCCAGTTTCCTTATAGTTTATTTTGGGGCAATGAGATGAAGTTAAGGAAAAGGAAAAATGACTGTCAGCTGGAGCTGTTAGAGCTGATGGACAGAAACAGGAAAAGATTTCCAAGGACCTCCAGGCAGCAAGAATGGATGTGTGGGTAGAAGGATGAGCAAAAGGAGGCTGGGACAGCGTGAAATTTTAAGGTCTATGATCTAAAGCAAGCTACAACAATTATTATGTAATGTCACTGCGACATGATCACAGCTACGTTAAGTGTTTAATCATGTCACCGAGTTCGTGGGTTTACGCAGTACTTACTTACATTTTCGTCATTTTCACCATATGGCTCTTCAGCATTGCGTTCCAGTTCTCGTTTCTTCTCTTCAGTCAAATCTTCCTGGATCTACAAAGCACAGAGATGTTCCCTGTATTGTAATTCCCTTTAAAAAAAGTAGCCTGTGGCATAAACGTACGCATTTTCACAGCTACACTTTTACAGGATGACGATTCAAAAGAAAGGGAGGAAAGGGCATGGAGACTTTAAAGGAGGAAGAAAAAAAAAAAAACACACCACCCAACAATCAGGAAACTCACTTTCCCTGAGCCCGTATTTCACTTTTAACCACAATTTTCACAGACCCTCTCATCATCAGTTAACACACTTAGATTTCCATGCCATGTTTTAACGTTACATATATATTATTTTCTCCTTGTCCTTCATAGTGAGAGTGTCATGACACAGCAAAGAGTCATTACCAACACTTCCACCCCACTGTGGACTCCTAAACTATTTCAGTTCTGATATGGGATGTAGGTATTTAACGGTAACTTTGTCCATGCTTTCCCAGCAGCTGAGTGATCCTTCTGCCTACTGCTCCTGGAAAACCAAAGAGCAAGGGGGGATTGGGAGCAAAGAATATCTTCCAACTCTATCCTTGAAGGGAGAGCAGGCCACACTGAATCTGTTTTCCAGATGTTCAGACCTTGATCTATCACTTCTTTCCTTTATGTCAGCACTTTCCCTCACTTCCATGTCCTTTTACAGTGAGGTGCAAATTTGAAAGAGGCATGCTTGATTTTCTTTTGAAGCATGCTGTTATGCACATCTGCTCCAAATGGTGTCCTGCAAGCTGGGTAGGATGCTTCCGTAAGGCCGTACAGCTCTCCCCATGGAAAAAAGCTGTTTCACCTGGCTGGGAAGCATTCGCCACTCGGTGCTGCCACCTACCTCCACCACAAAGCACAAGGATGAGACTGCTACTGTGGCCAGGGCTCCCTCCCTCCAGCAGCTGCTATCACATTCTCCTGAACAGCAGCAGCAGCAACAGCCTTCTCAGCATCAACAGTAGCAGGAGAGTGTATTTAGCAGTTGCTTCCAACAGGAGGCAAAGCTGCTTGTGAACAAGTTCTTTGGGGTTAGGTGTTGCTGCCAGCAGAAGGGTACCCGTCAAGCCTGGATCGCTTTGAGGGATATATGGGAAAGATCTGAACAGCAGCAATGTATAATATTTGAGTCAACCTACTAAAGAAACTATTCCCGATTACAGCATCTTAACTCTTTCTTGATTGCTCATTCAATCACTGCTCACTCTTTAATATTTCCAGTAAGCACACTGGTCATAGTCCTTTACGAAACATGTATTAAATTACTTCCTGTAAGCCAAAGACTAATTGCCAAAGGCCAACTATTCCCAGTTCCTAATGACCTAGTTTGATTTAAGTAACCGTATTTTGAACCAGTGAATTCTAAGTGCATAGCAGCTAATCTAGACAAAGTGGTCCCCATAAGGGAGTAATGAGCAGCGGTTTCTATTACTTTTTGTAAATCATTATGTATGAAGTAGAAAATAGTAATTGATTAGGTATGTACTGCAGAACTGCAGGGCAGCTTATGCTAGTGCATGCATAATGAGCATGCCATTCAACATACGAAGGAAAAAAGTCCCTTCCCCTCCTTTCCTCCTCCAGTTCAAAGCAACGTGCTAACAGCTTCCTGACTGACTCCACGAATAGCAGGGGGTTACGTAACTTGGATTGCTTAGGAGGAGCACAGACAAATCAAAGTCAGAGCTAAAGAATAAGTAACTGGCCAAGGAAGCAGTTTGCCCAGAACAGCAGTGTGTGATTAGAGGTGCAAAGTTAATGACATTTTCGATGACCTTCAGAGGGCTTGAGGTTTTTGAGAATTTTTTCTTGCACTGTGAATGGCTTAATCTTTTCAATTATTGCACAATTAATACTGCGTTACATGGAAAATTAACAGATTGCAGCATATAAGCATGAGTAACACTATATGTGTCCACAAGCAGATGGCAGAGTAATGGAAAAGACTTCCTAGGTTTCATAAAGTCAGCCAAAGATTTGGGTTCATTTTGCAGTTATAAAAGATACCAATGCTGAACGTTAATGGAGATGTGCTTTGCTACCTGAGTCCACATATGCCTTATGTCTGTTTTCTTACCTCCTCTTCTCCCTCTTCCTGGTATTGTTCATCCACATTATCTTCCTGCTGGTCAGGATTTCCTGCCATCTGCAGAAAGATCATATAAGAATTCAGTTCTATGTGCGTGCCTATTAACTTTAGGAGACTGAAGGTTAAAGCTTCTTGTTCTGGAACTAAAACTTTCCGTAAAGCTAAAGTGACAATAATAGCGTAAGAGCTCATAGTGCGTTCATTAGCATAAATGATAGCCTGGCTACATGATTTAGAACTGCCCTAAATTAAAAAATAGACAGCAGAATGATTATAATAAAAATCACTTCACAGAATAAAGCAAGATTTCCCATACTAAGCAGAAAGACAATGAAATATTCACACCATTAAAAACCAATGCCATAAAAATACAGATTATTTCCGCCTAGAGGGGTTTACAGTTTAAACACGGTTGAAATGCGCAGCATTCGCTGGTATTCCATAGAAGGAAAGTGACACCACTGCTTACAGTTGATTGAGTGTTGATGGCATGGAAGCAGCATAGAAGGGATTTGTGGAAAGACATGAAGATGGTATGGACATGAAGATTGTTCTTGCAGGGGCTTGTGTGAAGGTGAATACAGGGACCCTGAACTATGAGGCTACAGAACCTCACTGAGTGGCGCCAGTGACAAAAGACATACCAGTGTCTCACCAGGAGTAATGCCACACTTTTACCTGCACATGTCATATATGGCTTAAAAGAGATCTTTAAAAATCCAAGTTCAGTGTTCTCTCGCCAAGCTGTGCTACACTGTCCTTAAATAGGACCTACAGATGCTTCCTTTCCCTTTACTGACCACTAGGTGCTCTTCCATTCCTGGCTGTCCTTGTTTCTGACTGGTTTGCTTGGGCTTTTCATTTTCATCTGGTAGGTTTTCTTCTCTCTCTTGCTCAGCTTCCTCAAATTCATCTTCTCCCTGATTGTTGGGGTCATCAGCAGGATTCACATCTTCCATGGCTGCCTTCTGTAATTTTCAGAAGTGAATGTTAAGTATGTATTTTTATCTCACAGTCAAATTCCATTTCACTTGAAAGCTACCCTAGCCTGAGCTATGTTAGAGCCAACTCCATACCCACTGAAGCCAGCTGGAATCTCTCTACAGGCATCAGGGGTCACTAGATCAAATCCTAGCCAATACAGAAGTGTCAGTTCCTGGAAAAAAAAAAAAATACTTCAGCGCTGAACACAGACAGAACTGCAGTGTGGGGGTCTGTCTGCTAAAAACACCATTGCAACTGATGATTTATTT
>VYZW01001799.1:0-15219 GCA_013401315.1 Balaeniceps rex | reverse complement strand
CTGCCCTGCCCTGCCCTGCCCTGCCCTGCCCTGCCCTGCGCTGGCCGGGGACCCCCCGGGCAAGCCTCCCCGGGAGGGGGGAGCGGGGCCGGGTTGCGTGGGACCCTCCGGGGCGCTGCGGGAAAACCAGGCGGCGGTGGGAGCGCCCGGCGGGGTCTGCCTGCCTCTGAGGGCTGCGCGCTGGGACCCCGAGCTCCGCTTCGGCTCCCCCCGCTCCCCGGGGAGTTCCGGCAAGGGGGGAGCACTGACCTCGCTCGCTGGCCCCAGTGGTGCAGCCAGCGCTGCGACCGCACCGGGGCACGGCCACCGCTCCGGGGCAGCCCCCGGGCTCCGCTTGCCCCTGGCCTCCTGCCGAGTCAGCTGCCCGGCCGGTCCCTGCCGGAAAGGCCAGCGGGAGGGGACAGCGGGAGGGGACAGCTGGGGTGACTCAGCGCTTTGCCCACGCCGTCCCGCCGTGGGGGAGGACGAAGGGGTGCAGCCTGCCAGGCTGGCAGGCACAGGTCCCTGCCAGGAGCCCGGGCTGCCTGGCACCGCTATGGCCCCCGGCAGAGCATCACCAGCCCTGCGCCCTCCCCGGCCCTGCTCACTCGGAGGGCAGCCGGGAGCAGCGAGCCGCCCTGAGCACCAGGGTGCCCAGGCGTCTGGAGCACCGGGGCACAGGGGATGGCCACACGCTGGGAGCTTCGATGTGGACTTTTCCTCTTCATGGCCCCTGCCTGGGCAGCCCCCCCAGAGGGGCCGCTCTCACCCATCTTCAGGGTCATGGGCAGACTCAAGGCCACTCACCTGCACCCGTGAACCTGTCCTGGCCGTAGAGATCATATTATTCTATTCCCTCTTGCTGTCTGGATAGGAGAAGGAGGGAGCCTGGTCTCTCTGCAGGGCCAGAGCCTTTTTGGCCTCCCGCCACCCCTGCACTGCAGCTGGGATATCTTCCTCGCCTCCTGTAAATCCCTGGCTGGGAAGCCTGGCAAACTTTCCCTGGGCAGGCTGGGAAGGCCCGGGCATTGAGACAGGCTGTTCCCAGCACTCCTCAGGGACCAGTTTCAGGACAGCCATTCCCATGAAGAGCCCTCCACAGCGATGAGCAGTGGGCCTGGGTGAGCACTGGGACGGGTGAAATGCCAAGGGCATCTCCTGTGCCAAGGAGCATCTCCTCTCCAAGGGATGGGAGACCCATCCCCTGTGGTCAGACAGCACTAGAGGATTTCCTTGAGCGACTGCTTACAGTATTCCCTGTTGTTGGGGTTTTTTTCCCTGGATGCCACTGCAGTGATGCCATCCTGTACCTGCCTGCCCGGGAGCAGGGAGCAGGCTCCCCGGGGTGGCTGCCCCCAGCCAGGGTGCCCTCGCTGGCTGCCAGGGGCTCTGATTTGGCCCATCTGCCCAGCAATGGGTGCAGGGCTGGCCCGGGCCGGGCTGCCATGGGCACTAGATGGAGCCACAGGCTGCCTCACAGGGACCCCATCCTACTGGCTGGGAAGCCTGGGAGATGCCACCAGGACCTAGCCGTGTCTCAGCACCTTGCTTTCCTTTCCCTGGCTTTTGCAGCTGATGTGGGGACAAGGAGGCCCCAGAGCTGCCAGGTCTCAGCCTGCTCTGTGCCCACCAGGTGGGGAGGCCTCCGTGCTGGGGAAGGGAGAGGAACCCACACGCCGGCTGGGACTCTGGAGCTAGGGGAACACATCAGTGCTACCTTCGTGGCACATGTGTCCCTTACCCATGAGACCAGGATATGCAGTGAGAAGGACTTACACCTCCCTGAAGTCCTTAGGGGAGGCCGTGCGGAGTTGGGCAGTAGGCCACCACAGTGCTGGTAGGAGAGAGGATGCTGTGCCAACCACCCCTCGCCCCAGAGCTGCCACAATCACTCCCCTACTCAAACGAGCAAAGCCAGCCACCTTGCAGCAGCAGAAGGGAGGCAGCCCATCACCCGCTGGTGCCTCACACGGCACACACCTTCAGCCACAGCACCCGGCCCTCTTTTCCCTGCCCTTTCCTCCTAGGTCTGCCCAAAGTCCTGGTGCACCTACCTGCCGGCCTGGCTCGCTCCAGCTTCGAACCCAGCACAGGCATCTTGAGCGTGTCTCAAGAAGACCTTTATTTCTTTGCAAATTCTGGGGACTGCTGTGTTGCAACCCTGTTTTTAGCTTTCCAGGGTCACAAAAATGCTCATGAAATGCTCTCAAGGTTTTCTGAGAAAAGAGCTTTTGGGTGAGTGAAGCAGGATACCAAAGGACCAATTTTCTTTTATCCTGCTTACCCCATCTCTTAGGAAGTCAAATGAATTGCATCATAAACTCGTGCTATATTATTATGCAAACCACATATTAAGAGAAATTTTTTTCAGCGCTGCGCAACATTTCAGCTTTTGATTTCCTCAGGAGAACACAAACCCTTTCACAGCCTCCTCAAAACTGGCAATTACATACTGCAAAATCACATACTCTTAGTGATTTTTGAGCTGTGGAGTGATGTGCTCAGGGAGTCACGTACCCACTGCTCCCCTCGTTGCACCCACCCGCCTCCCCTCCCCTTCTCCCCGCTCCCGGAGAGAAGGTGCCCACTCCGGGGCAGCCGTGTGGAGATGCAGCAGGGAGGGAGTGGGAGCCAGAGCCAGTGGGATGGGGTGCGAAGTGATTGAGCAGAGCAAGGCAGGCTCCTGGGTGCCATTTCCATGCCACCTTCCTCTGCCTGTCCACTCCCAGGAGAGACAACGGCAGCAGCCATGGCCATGCTCCCCATCTCTGGGCACCTCCACCGGGTCGGTGCAGTCCCCAGAAAAGGGGTCAGTGGGAGCAGTGGGTTTGCTCACCCCTGGAAAGGCTCTGCCGGGGTGGGGACCCCCAAGCGCAGAGGGCTGGTGACATCCAGCGACATCGCTTGAGAGGGGCATCCATTTTAAAAATCCACATTCATTCTTTTAACTCTCAGTCCTGCTGTCTCACCCGAACAGCCCTGCCCAGCTCCCCTGGCTTCCCTGCACAACCAATTTCTCCACACCCTCGTGTTTTCGATGCTCCTCGTGTTTATTTTGATGGGCGCATTCCCAGCCACCTGCCCATCTCTTTCCCAAGCCGCTCTGTTCTCACCCCAGCTGGCTTTTCTAGAATTGCACCTTCTAGGAGCTGGGGAGTATCCAGGGAGGCAAAGTCACCCAGGTGCTTTTAGCAGAAGTCGGTCTAGCAGGACAGAGAAGTGAGAAACAGCAAAGTCAGGGTGACTTTCAAGCAGGGCAATGACTTTGGGCTGGATTCAGCGCTCTGCTAGACACAGGCTGTGCGCCCCAGGCACCGCCCCGCAGGAGTGCTCGCCTGTGCTGATGCTGGGGCTGCTGCCCCAGCCAAAACCCAGGCAAAACAGAGGTGCTTGCAGATTTTAAATCAACAGAGTCAGAGGCTGGCGGAGGTGGCAGAAGCCCATGACTAAATAGGTTATCCATGATGAGCACGTTCACTGCATGGTCTGGATCTGGCCCCAAGGGAAGGGAGATCAGGGCAATGAAAAGACTGATACCACACACACCCCCTCCAAATGCTGGGGAGCCCTTCAGCCACGGGGGAAAGCAGAAGCTGCAGCTGACACAGGACAGGAAGGGATTTTATTGCGAAGCGAAACCTGATTTCACTCACACACACCAACACCCTCATGCCCACGTGCTCCCAAGCACCAAGACTCTTGTGTCCAGCTGGCTTGGCCAGGACTTCCCGCAGTGCCTGGCAGGACTGGGGGCACCGGCTGCCTGGTCCTCACCGTGCCCTCCAGCTACACACCCAACCTTGGCCCATTGCCTTCCTGCTAGGCAGGGCTCAAAGGTGAAAAACAAGCCAAGCAGGGTGAAATAAAAAAGGAGATAGGGCAAATGCATTTGCATTAGAAGAAAACAAGAAAAAGCACAAAAGGATGCCGGTAAGCAGCCTTCTGCTGTTTTCCATAGCCCTCGGTGCCTAAACACTGTGGATGCAGTGGAGAAGGTGGTAATTTGGATGCCATCTGTAACAAACCAGCGTGTAAAGCATCACCTGCTAAAACAGGCATTTTCAATTCATCAGGCCCACACTGAGGGTATTAATGGACCTAACTGAGGCTCTTATTGAGCCCCTAATGGTAATTTTAACAGAGCTAGGAAAACTAGGGTAATTCCAAAGGACTGAAGGACAGAAATCACTCTGATCATCAAGAAAATAAACTGGTTGACCCAGAAAACTCTAGATTACTGATAATACGAGAAAAAAATAACAGAAGAATTAACTTTGATTCTGTCAGCAGAGAATTAAAGACTGAAAAATGCATTTAGTATGGATCAGCCTTGTCTCAGGGAAGGCAGGTATTGCTATGCAAACTTGTCATCACCTTTCAGCACGATTACATGTCTGGCTGATTCAGATCAACACCGCTGGCATGACATCCTTACTTGGAAGCTGGCAGATAATGATAACAGCATTTGCATAAATCACGATATTGCCGCAAAGAGGGATCGAGTAATCTGTTTTCCATGCCCACAGAAGAAGGAGGCTCATAGCTGCTGCCGAAGGCCTTTCCAGATCTACTTTTTGTGTTGTGCCCAGAATATTTATCTCGGCACGCCAAGCCAGCGTGTTTATATTCCTGCATTGCTAAGGACACACCAGATGCATCAATAGCAAAGCTGTGCCTGTTAGCCAGGAGATACCCTGCTGGGGGCCCTTGTAGTGGGGAGCCCCAGGGCTGGGTGCAAGGCCCACAGGGATAAGAAATGTTTACTAAGAAAAATCCAGGCTGACACTAAGCTTGGTGGGGTCTTAGCTAGTGAAGGGGACAATTAACTAGTAGGGATGGTTTAGAAGTGCCCAATGAAAAGGCTACATTGCAGGTAAATTTGCTTTAATGCAGCAGGCATTTAAGGCGGGCTGTCCTGGTTTCAGCTGGGAGAGAGTTAATTTTCTTCCTAGTAGCTAGCATAGTGCTGTGTTTTGGATTTAGTGTAAGAAGAATGCTGATAACACACTGATGTTTTGGTTGTTGCTAAGTAGAGCTTACACCAGTCAAGGACTTTCTTTTTCAGCTTCCCATGCTCTGCCAGGTGCACAGGGAACTGGGAGGGGGAACAGCCAGGATAGTTGATCCAAACTGACCAAGGGGCTATTCCATACCATATGACGTCATGCTCAGTATATAAACTGCGGGGAGTTGGCCGGGGGGAGCAATCGCCGCTCAGGGACTGGCTGGGTGTCGGTCGGCGGGTGGTGAGCGGTTGCATCACTTGTTTTCTTTTCCCTGGGTTTTGTTTGTCTCTCTCGTTCTCCTTTTCATTACAATTACTATTGTTATTATTATTATTACTATTATTATTATTATTATTATTATTTTTATTTCAATTATTAAACTGTTCTTATCTCAACCCGTGGGTTTTCTTACTCTTGCCCTTCCGATTCTCTCCCCCATCCCACCGGGGAGGGGGAGGGTGAGCGAGCGGCTGCGTGGTGCTTGGTTGCCGACTGGGGCTAAACCACGACACGGGCACGGTGGAGAAGTGGAAAAAGTGTCACTCTGTGCCGTCGCTGGGAATGCCCGGCTGCGCCGGATTTGGACTGCAAGCAGATACAGGTGAGGTGACTCCGCGAAGGGCACAGCTGAGCTCTTTTGTCCACAATCTCCTTGGGCTTTCCCTCTTCTCTCCTCGCTGTCTGCTGTTCCTCTTCTCATTGTCCCCCGGGCTCCTAACCTTGTGCACTGCTCCTGTCTCTTTTATTTACAAATAGTTTGCCTTTCTTGTTATCCTGTTTCCTTCAGTCCTTGTGTTGCTGGTGAAGTCATTGCTTTTGCTGCTTCTGCCCCTCGGGCCAGGGGACACCTTATTCCTGCCTTTAATATTAACATAAAGGGGAGACTCAGACAGTACATCTGCGACACTTGGACTTGGCAGTGTTAATGGTTGGCCTCGATGATCTGAAAGGTCTTTTCCAACCTAAGTGATTCTATCATTCTACGAAAATTTGCTTTAATACAGTGTATTAAAAAAAGTAATTAATTTGGGAATTTGGAGGAAGGAACGGTCTTGTCACTTATTACTCTGCAAAACCACTTGTCACCCTCAAACTTTATCAGTGGCAATTCGGGATTCATTTCAAGACCATTGATTAAAGGGCCAAAGCCGACGGTACCTGGCAGGGGTCCCCGCAGAAGCCCAGCAACCCTTTGCTGACGATTCACCATCGCCAACCAGTACTTGGGTACCCCAGGCTGCCTCGCCAGGCACCGCACCGACGCTGCTGCTCACTCCCGGGGCGCTGCCACGGACACCCTCAGCACTACAAGCAGGTTACGTCTCTGCCTTTCCCCTAAGCAGCCAGACCTGTCATCTCAAGGAATGAAACCAGGCTCGTTTTGCAAGGTGGGTTTTCCACCGCGTTGGGTGGAAAGCAGTGGTTATATTACCACCTTCGAATTCCTCCAGCCGGGCTACTCTTGGTGATGGCTCGTCCTAATGAGGAGGGCCACATTAGGCATGGGAGCTCAGCAAACCAGAGCTCCCGAGTCCTTACAACAGGGCAATCCTCCAGAATAACTGTTGTTTTACATGTACAGTCTCTCAGCATCTGAGTTAACTCTGCTACGGCGCTCTCAAGGGACGTGTTCGAGCCAGGCATCCTCAGGATGGCTGTCGAACGCAAGCTCTCAGCCCAGTGACCTGAGGCCAGCAGCTCACGGAGCCTCACCTCCCTGCTGAACCAGGGGAGACGGCGCTGGTTTCACATACGGCACTCTCTCCGCACACAAACAGCTCTGAGCAGGAGCGCCCCGGGAGCCATTACCGAGCTGGGTTATTAAATGCATCTTTTATCTCGGTAACTGTTTCCCTCTGACGTCCACCAGCGCTTGGCCAGCTGCCAGCACCTCCTTTCCCCTTTTTAGCGATTCTAAGGCAATCCCCGAGACTCCGGGCTAGTTTCTCCAGGCCCAGCTCTGCTCTCAGCATGCCCTTGGGCCAGCAAGCTGCTTGCATTATATACAACCCCCTTCCACGTGCAAAAAAAAACCCCTTACACACATCTGTCCAGCCATCGGAGGCTCAGCTGCTCCCCAAAGACGGGGGCAGAGAAAAGCTGTTGGCGAGATGCTCCTGCGCCAGGAATTGTTTGCTTTCCCAGAGGACGTTGGACTTGCCCACCTGGTAGTGGTTTATCTACCTCAAAGGAGCGGGTGCATCTGCAGAGCTGCCCAGCGTGAATCTGCCGTGTCCTCGGTGCTGCCCGGAGGCTGGGGGCTCAGCCACTGTCCCGCAGACGAGGCGTGCGCTCCTGGGAGCGGGGAAGCGATCGCTGCCTCTTGCCCCATCGCTGCCAGCTCACACAAACACGCTCCGTGGCATTGCAACAGAGCTGACCACAGCTTTGTCGCAATTCCTAAAAACTTGTAACATGGGAAGGCCTAAAGGGCCAGGGATGGAGACTGACTCATCAGCGTGCCTACGGTCCTGCCTGGAGCTTGCAGAGCCCCCCCAGCCTGATGGGGTAACCCCTGCCTCTCCAGGAGCTCTACCATCACCCGGCCATGCAGGATTCATTGCATTTCTGTTTCCAGCTATTCCTACGCTTCTCATGCCACCACCATCTCCGAGAGCTGATGGAAGAGAGCAAAAGCAGTGCTGGCTCCTCCATGCAGCCCCCCAGAGCTGCACGCTGGCATCCCCTGCGAGCGAGCGCAGGGACACCTCAGCAGGTTCAGCCCCTCCATCACCTGCCTGCAGGCAGTTTGTTCAAACCAGGCATGCTCAGAGCCCTGACATGAAGTCACTGCAATTAGCCAGCTGCGGTTTTATTTTGCTCCTGTGGGTGTGTAGCTGCTTTTCCCAGGATGTGAAGAGAGGCGGGTGACACCGGCAGCCAGGGAGGCTGCTCACCCAGGGCTGCTCCACCTGAAAAAGAGCTAGTCCCAACTCGTCCACCAGTCCCTTTTAGCCTTGCAGGTTGGGGCTTGGCATGCGTGCGGGGCTTGCCACTGCCCAGTGATTCAGGGTTTAGGACTGTAGCGAGATCTGGAATTAGCTTTATTGTTCCTGTAATGCAGCACACGCTCCAGGCAATGCAGCAGGCGTTGCACAGTTGACTTCATTTTATCTGAACCAGCAATTACGCTGCTGTTGCTCAGCTCCAGCAGAGAGGACTTCTGTCAGATCACTACTGTGCTCTGCATCCCATCAGTAAATGCCACACTTGGGTTATTAAAGACTTCCACTGATGAAGATCCCTTGACCCTGAGACAATCATGCTTCACTACCCTTACTGCTAGCAAGTCTTAAACTTGCATCTTCTTGCCCTGAGCATGCAGAGGAGTTAATCCCCTTCCTATCCGCATCTGCCTTAAATATTATTTTAAGGCCTTTATTGAGTCTCTGCTTCCAGATATTCCCCATTCTTTCAACCTTTCATTGCAGCCCATAGCGTCTAGCCTTCCAGTCACCCTTGTTTCTCATCTCTGGATCATCTCTATCTACTCCAGAGGAAGGATGAGGTGCTCAGAGGGCCCTTTCTGATCTTAACAAGGCATGCATATCTTAAGGAATGGCAAAGGGAGCATTTCCTGCCCATCACCATGCTGTGCTAGACCATTTCAGGCTGGAAAAGTTACGTCCCAAATGCTGTCACACTAGAACCGCAGCAGCAATCAGACGTGCATTGCTGGACCGCCATCAGGAGCAAGCTGTGCTTTAGGGACCCTGCACAATGGCTCGCTGGGATACTGCTGGAGCAGTTAGCGTCACACAGGACTTGCCTGAACTCACAACAGCTGCAAGATGCAGTCAAGCCCCGTGCTTTCAACAGACTCATTAGTTTCACCAGCCCATGTTGTCCGCCCTGTGTTAATGCAGAGCTGCTTTTCTGCTTTGAGAAGGTTGTCGTCACGACTCACCCTGCAGCAGAGCAGCACTGGTTCTCTGGGCTCAGCAGCCCAGCAGCTGGGTTTGCTGCCTGAGTCCTCGGCCAGGCAGGAGGCAGCGCTTGGCCATACGGGGCTCTGGGAGTCGTGCGAGCTGAAGGAGCTCCCTCCTGCCCGGTTGCTCCTGGGCTCAGGGTGCTGCTGTATCATCCAGTGCAGCCACTGATGGAGAGCAAACTGCACAGGACACTGATGGGCTGGAGGTGTATCCCGGCTCCTCCACCGCCCTGCTGAACCACACTAAGAGGATTATGGGCAGAGCAACTGTGCGAGGGTGGAGTGAGGGGTAAACAGGGCAGGGATGGATGCAAGCACTTTCGGGAAGCTCCTGGCTGTGGTTAGAGATGCAGACAAGAGCCCTATTCCTGAAGCACCCCTCATCATCTGGTTCTTGCCTTGTACACCTCCAACCCAGGCTTAAGGTGGGGGGCACTGGGCTTCCTCCCTGAACCCACAGCAGAGCTGTGGTCTCTTCTACCTTCCCAAGAGAGCTGTGTCCCCAGAGTGCCCTGGGACACTGTTTGCTCTGCCTGGAAGAGCCTGGGTGGGGCTGAGGTCTGAAAAGTGGGAATAATAGTACGGGCTTTCTGCAGTGAAGGCGGGTGACTGGGGTGTGGATGGGATGTACTGGGCTGGACTCTGAAGGGGTCATCTCCTCCCCAGTTTCAGCTCTGGGTGCTTTTAGGTGTGGCAGACTTTAACTTATTTCTGGAAGACAGCTGTCTGAGAGGCTCTGTTTGGGTAACTGCAAGCTCCGCTGACAGTGGTTCCTGTACAAGCAGCAGCACCCCTCCACTGGCAAGAAGTGTATTGGACACTAAAAAAAGAAAACCCCAAACTTTCATAATAACTTGTAATGAAGAGCTTTTTAGTGCAAGTGTCTGCCCTTGATGGAGGCATTGCACACCTGCAATACATTGTGCTGCCTCCCCCTCCTCATGGAAGGGTGTCCGAGAGCTGGCTGATCTCCTGGGCTCCATGGGCAGTGGCAAGCAGGGGTCTCCCCTGCGGTGTGCAAGGCTCTGCCCCTGGGGTATCTTCCATCTGTTTTTCCTATTCTTCCATCAAGAGGTGGTTGAATTCTGACTCACTACCCTAAAATTTGCCTTGCTTGCTTTTTTTACCTCTCTGGGTGCTGGTGCAGGGTCCAACTTTGTTCTGAGTGATGGTGAAAACGTCTCCTGAGTGATTCTTGCAACCTAGTGATTTCTAATGTGGTCTGAAAACATTTGCAGGGTCTTCTTAGATATGTGGGTAACATCTCTGAGAGAGGGGTCGCCTCGGGACGAATCTTCTTCCAGCCAGGGTGAGCTCAGCCTCTGCCATGTGCTTGCAGGCTGCTGCTACCGGCATCTGGCAGGCTGCTGAGCAGTTAGGCACTGACAAGACACAGCCCATTGGTGCTCCCTGGATTTAGCCAGCTGTTCTTAAGCATTTCGAAAAAGCTTAGACATCTGTTTGGGCTTTTCAGATCAGAGGTACATGGAGATGCGTGGCTCAGAATGACTCACAGCTCTCTTGTCAGTCATTGCTGCCTTGCTTGTTCAACATAACAGCATCTGAATTGTTATTTTCACTGTGAGCATGCATTTGCAGCAATGATGAATCAGGGATGTTTCACCCTCAGCTCTCTACCAGGATGGTATATAAACAGATCCAGGCATCTCTTGAAAAAGTATCACATCATTTAACACCCCGACGTGGCACCAGATCGTCATAAAAATCTTCCGAAGTTGGGTTAACCATGCCAGCCTTGCATGGCCACCTGAAATGCTGCTCGCTGCCTAGCTCCGACACTTGTGCTTCCAACCACTGCTGCAAAGCATTCATGCTATAAACGCCCCAGAATTAATTGTCACCTTGCAAGTAAGGAGGGTGCTAGGAGACACCAGGTCAGAAGTGATGCCTTGGTATCCAGCATGTATTTCAGTGAGCACCCTGGCAAAGATTTTCACGGGGAAAGATGATCCCATCGCTCCTTTTCGCACCAATTAACTTCTGGGTCTCAAATGTTGATGCCTCAGTGCTACCAATTACTCTCACTCTCATGGACTGCCTGCATCAGCATGGTCTGTGTTATCTACAGATCTCTGAGGTCGCTCAAAGGAAATTTATACCATGGGGAGGAGTTTAGGCATTTCCAGAGTTATCTAGTCACCACAGCATCCTATCCAGGTTCAGCAGCACTCACAACCTGGGGCATCTCTGTGGAAAAAAACATTTTCCAATAGCTTGATTAAACCCACCCTGATCGTTTGGCTCAGCCATTTCTGCAGGTCTCAAAATGTGTTGCTTAGACACCGGCACAGGCTTCACAGCAGTGCCGCTGCTTTCAGTCACTTTACACGTCTTCATCAGTGAAGGTGACACTTTCCAGGTGACTCAGGCACAAAGAAAGGCCGCTGTGTGTGGATAATTTAGGTCCAGCTTTCAACTTTCAGAAAGAGCTGAGAGATGACAGCATCTTTCAGTGAAAACTCATTAAGTTGGAGGGCTCGGGCAGAGGCAGGGCTGGTTGTCCTGGTTTCAGCTGAGTTAGAGTTACTTTTCTTCCTAGTAGCCAGCATAGTGCTGTGTTTTGGATTTAGCATGAGAAGAATGCTGATAACACACTGATGTTTTAGTTGTTGCTAAGTAATGCTTAGACTAGTCAAGGACTTTCTTTTTCAGCTTCCCATGCTCTGCCAGGTGCACAAGAAGTTGGGAGGGGGCACGGCCCAAGATAGTTGATCCAAATCGACCAAAGGGCTATTCCATACCATATGACGTCATGCTCAGTATATAAACCGAGGGGAGTTAGCCGGGGGGCAGCGATCGCTGCTCGGGGACTGGCTGGGTGTCGGTCGGCGGGTGGTGAGCGGTTGCATCACTTGTTTTCTTTTCCCTGGGTTTTGTTTGTCTCTCTCGTTCTCCTTTTCATTACAATTATTATTATTATTATTATTATTATCATTATTATTATTACTATTATTATTATTTTATTTCAATTATTAAACTGTTCTTATCTCAACCCGTGGGTTTTCTTACTCTTGCCCTTCCGATTCTCTCCCCCATCCCACCGGGGAGGGGGAGGGTGAGCGAGCGGCTGCGTGGTGCTTAGTTGCCGAGTGGGGCTAAACCACGACACTGGTTCTGCGTGGCGATGGATGCTGCAAGTATTTTGGAGGGGGGAGGAAAGGGTGGACACGTTATTCATTGTAGCAAAGCCAGACATCAGTGAAGTCACCGCAGAGACTCTAATAAACCCCCTTTGAGGTGCTCCAAGCTCTCCCCATCCCCTCACCGGTCATTTCATAAAGCTTTGTGAAATCAGATCAAAAACGCGGAGGTAAAGCAGAGCCAGGCTGGAGAAGGAGGAGCCGCCCATCGGCAGGCAGGGCTTTCAGACACAGCCCTGGGGCACAACTGTCCTTGAGGGGCTTGCCGCAAAGGACAGGACAGAATTTTCCTGCTTTTTCCTCACTGATCTCCAAAGAGGCCGGGAAAGCTTGTGCTTGTCTCTGAAGTGTTTCCTCTGCCCGTGTTTTCTCCAGAATTTCTCCCGGGTGTTCCCCAGGGGCCTTGGGTGGCTGGCAGAGACCCAGCTCTGTGCTCACCCAAGGATCGCATCAGCACCTTCACCCACCGGGAGGGAAGACCCGAGCCAGGGTCTCTGCTGACTTCCCTGTTCTGTCCCGGTTAATGCCTGGATGGTGCCTCGCACCAGCGGGACGCCCAGCAAGCAGGTGCCATCTACTGCCCCTCAGCGGAAGCCCCTCTGCCAAGACGCGCAAGTGTAGCAACACCAACCTTCATGCCTCCCTGCCCTTCCCTCGAGAGGACCCCCGGGTCTCCCGTGGCCCCTGCGAGCGGGGGGGCGGGGGATGCTGCTCCTCGGTGGCTCCACCAATGCACCCAGCCGGCCGCCGGGCAGCACAGCCGCATCTATGCAAATGTATGCGAATATGCGCAACGTACGCAAATTTATGCAAGCGCACGGAACCGTCTCGGGCGGGGCGGCTCGCCCCGGACTGCCGGTGCCGCCCCCGGTATAAGGCGGCGGCGGCGCGGCCGTCCCGGCGTGCGGAGCTGCGGCAGCCCGGGCAGAGGCAAGGTCGTGCGGCGGCGGCATCATGGTGAGTGCCGGCCCCGGGCTGCCCCCGCCTCTCCGGTCCCGCGGGGCGCTCCCAGGAGTGGGGGGAACCCCGGCGGGGCCCTCCCCGGAGCAGGCTGCGACCCCCATAGCTTCACGGGGGGGTCACCTGGGAGCCCAGGGGTGCGGGCGGCTGCCGGCGGGAGCAGCCGCTGTGCTTGCCCTGCCTGTGCCTGGCTGCAGCCTTTTTCTGAGCTGCTCCCTCCCCGGCACTCAGCAGCCTCCCTCCTTTGAGCGTCCCCTTGCACCCGTCTGACATGTCCGAGGCAAGGAGGCCACCAGCCAAACCCCGCCGTGTGCGGGGACTGGCGTTTGGGCTGACCCTCTCACCTCCCCTCCCTTTTAGTAGCCACGGTTCCTGCCCATCTCCCGTGGTAACATCTCCGGCTGGGCGGGAGTGCATCCAGTCTGCCAGCCCCCCACACTGCACACCCCCAGCTGAGCCCCGGGAGCAGGCTGTGGCTTCACCCACTGCCCTGCACCTCGGGTGCCAGGGACCAACCCACGGGTGGGCATCACTGTGGGTGAGCCTCCGGGCTGCCCTGCCGCCATGGTCCCGCTGCGAGCCCTGGCTCCTGAGCTCTCCGGCTGCTCTGGAGAGCATCCCAGCCCCAGGGTGCCCCGGCACCCTGCCTGCTGCCCTGCGGGCTGTGCTCCCTGCCCTTCCTGAGCCAGTCCTTGCTGTGAAGAAGGCAGAGTCTGCGGGCTGGTGACCAGCACTGCTGCGTCCCCGGCTCTGCTGGGCTCTGCCCAGCCCACTGTCAGCGCTGTGTCCCACAAAGCCAGTCCTGGCTGCTGCATGTTGGCGGGATGAAGTGCGGTGACCAGCAGAACCCTCTGCCCCCCACTCTGATTCGCAAGGTCCTTGGCCAGGGAGGAGTCCTTTCTCGTCTCTTCTTTCCGGTGGCCATCCAGAGGTGCCTGCAGCTGCATCAGTGTTTGCTGTGCAGTTCTGCTGAGGTTCCTGGAGCTTCCTCAGGACTTACTGTTGGCTCTTTGTGTTACAAAATCTTTATGGACCTGCTGGGAGGGATAAGGAGGGGTGTCACTTTGCTGCTCCTTGCACCTCAGCTTTGGGAAAGGTGGGGAGATGGACTTCCAGCTCTCACCATGGGTATCAAGGACTTATTTTTCTGTCATCCCTCATTGTCACTGCTGCCTCTGAAATGCAGCACTGAAAGCACCCTAGATGCACAGAGCCAGGACTTGCTGTGACCCGTGCAACTCCTCGGACGGCAATTGCTGCCGTGCTCCTGAGCGCAAAATGGCTGGCTCCGCCGGCTTCCTGCCAGCTGACTCACAGCGGGGCACCCGTGGCTCTGGAAATCTGGTTTGGTTTCGATGCTCCTCTGCCTTGGTTGTGCCTGATGACGCATCCAAGTCCTTGGCAACAGCAGGGCTGAGGCAGTGGATATTTTGGTTCTTGTCAAAAGGGCTGCAGCCTCTGGGATGCCCAACCTGGAGGGAGCGAGGCTGCAGAGCTCACCTCAGCCCCGCTTCCCCTGAGGGACCTGAGGCTGCCCTTGAAGCCCTGAGCCAGGGGACCCTCCCGCTTCAGCCCTTTGGTTCATGTAAGAAGTGCAGCTAACGCTTCCTCCTCCTCCAGAGCTAATTTAGGGAAGCCAAGCCTCAGAGCATGGCAACCGTTCACTGCTGCAAATCTCCCCCCTTGCTGGGCACCCATCCTCAATGCTGCACCCACCTCCTCAGCTCCCAGTGCCCGGGTGATGCTCTGCCATCTCAGCCTGCAGCCCTGTTGTTGGAGTAGCAACGGGGGCCGTGCCAGCTGCCGCGGGGCTCCAGCCCTTAAGCCAAGTGGGTGTTCGGGCAATGGAGAAGATGCTCACCAGGCGCTCCCCAGGGATGTGGGTGGGAGCAGTCCAGGGAACGTGCTGGCCTTGTGTCCCTGGCTCCAGCAGATGGGTTTCCATCTCCCTGGGCCCCTGAGGTGGGCAGTGCACTGATGGGAGGCAGAGCACCAGATTTGGGAGAGGGCAGCAGACTGGGATGAACTCAAGGCACCCAGGATATAGGGCAGTGTGGCTTGCACAAGCTGCCGAGGACCTGGGCTGCCCTGCCTGGGCTGTGCACCTCACCACCTGCAGCGACTGCATTTGCAGTCCCAGCTGGGATCTGACCCTGCCTCCCCCTCCCCAGCGCGAGTGCAT
>VYZW01001788.1:0-17481 GCA_013401315.1 Balaeniceps rex | reverse complement strand
AAGTAATTGGGAGAACTTAAAGTTACAACATTGACCAAAGACAGGAGATAATTTTGCATTTGCTGTTCTGGCTGCATATACAGGTCTTATATTTGAAAGTGGTGTTTTGTTTTAATTTCTGCTGCATCACTTCTTTCTGTCTCAGAAAGTTATGAAAATTTCCTCTTTAATTGTAAGATGTTTGTGATCCACATACAAAGCAGAGTATAACGGAAGAAGTATTTCAATTAAATAGCTGATGGTTTTAACTGGTCATCATCTTAGTCTTTGAATTATTGCTTATTTCTAATATTTTGCCCTTTGCTGACACGTTGGGTGTGTGTCACAGGGAATAAATAAGGTGCTGTGCAGGTATCTGATGGTTTAGGCTGTCAGACTTTGGTGCCACGAGGTCATTCCTCAGGCAGTAATCTACAAGGGGGACTGCAGTGAGAAGTCTTAACAGGCCTTCCCTTCCCTGAGCCAAGTTCAGCTGTTAGTGGGATACAAAACTGTGGGAAGTTACACTGTGTTCCCATTGAAGTGTTTCTCGGAGCTATTTGGGACTGCGTTGCCTTCACATACAGCAGACAGTCCACTTTCATCTGCTGACCCTGTTGTTCACTTTCTTTCTGTTCCAGTGACAGCCCCAGCTGCTCGTGTGCATCAGGACCGGCTGCTTCTTAGCCTGGGTCACCTTTGCTTCCTTCAAAGGCAATTGTAGCTCAAGTGCTTTTGGACTGGTGGGGATCTCAGTGGAGTATTTTGTAGTAGATGTGTGTGCATGTGTGCAACACAGCAGCGGTGTAAGAAAGGAGTGTGCTACAAACAAGGACAGGGTAGGTTATTCAATATCAGGGTAATAGTGACATGATAGAATACTTAGTTATGGTAGCCTGTGAAAACAGAAAAAATGGGCATTACTTTGTAAAGGGCCTTGTAAATTTTTTCCTGTATACCCTGTTCTGTGCTCAGTCCAAGTTTTTACCAGCCCATCTCTGTGCACTGACAGGATTCCCGCTGAGGGCTACTGAGCTGGCACATGAATGCATGAGTACTCTGTAGCACATTTACTGAACCTGTTTTTCATTACACATAATCTATTTTTTCAACTTCACTTTACCTGGGAGGGTTGAAGCACATGCTTATACATGTGCTTCATGTATAAATACATATGTGGATAAATTCTCACTGCTCACCTCACAAATGAAGTCACAAGACAGCTGGGGTGTTGGCACCTCCTAACTTCTGCACCCTGTTCTTTGTGCTCAGCCTGGTTCTTGCATGCCCGTCTTAGATGAAACTCAGGGAAAACCCTGCTGAGCGCTACTGCACAGGCACAGTACATTTCCTATTCTGTTATATATTTCCTTTTCCAGTGTGCTGGGGTACAGTGTTAGCAGGTGCACTTTTTCCACTTAGTTCAAGAGGGAAGTAAGACTCAGATTTTACCAAGGGTCTAAAGTTCTGCTGGGTATGGACCCCACTATCCACAACATAAGAGCCACCCCAGTTCAAAGATATCTGTACAGAGCCTTACAAATGTGAATGGAAGCTGTCATAGGATCGTATGATAATTCAGACTGAAGGGACCTCAGGAGGTCCTGCTCAAAGTAGAGTCACCTGTGACCAGTCAAGTCTTGAAAACATCAAAGGATGGAGCCTGTGTAACCTCTTTGGGTAATCTTTTCCACAACTTGACAGTCCTTATGGTGGAGGACTTCTTATATCCAGTCTGAACCTCTCATTTCAACTTATGCCCATTGTCTATTGTGTTCCCACAAGGCACCACTGTGAAGAGCCTGGCTCCCTCTTCTTGATACTCCTTGCAGGAGTTCTCCAAGTCCTTGCAAGTGTTGAAAGGCTCCTGTTAGGTCCCTTCAGAACCATCTTTTCCCCAGGCTGAACAAGCCCTGTCCCCTTAGCCTGTTCTCAACAGGGCAAGTGCTCCAGCCACCTGACCTTCTTGGTAGCCCTTGTTGATCTCACTCCGATTTATTGATCTCTCTGGTATTGGAAGCCCAGTGCTGGATGCAGTATTGTAGATGTGGTCTAATGAGTGCTAGGCAGAGGGGGATAATTGCTTCCCTCAATCTGCTAGCTGTGTTCCTGTGTTCTCCAGGCATCCTCCTGTGTAAAGAGAAGCTGTGTTGCCCCACGCAGGGTGTGAGCAGAGGGCTAAGGCTATCTAACAAAACAAGGGTGTTTTAAACTGCAGCTTGCATTGTCATGCAAGTAGCCGGAGGCAGATGGTTGAGCCTTCTTCTCTAGTAGTGATCAGTATGCCACCGTGGTATGTCTCTTTCTGCCTCCATCTGTTGTCAGGCTGGTGGTTGAGTAACCTATGGTGGGACATATGCAAGGCTATCGTTGTATGCAGCACCACATAGAGAGAATTGTACACATGCTTAGCTGTGCTGCTGGTCCTTTTTGCAAGGATTATTGTTGGAAACAGAACCCTTTTTTGGCATGTCAGAGTCCTTGTTCATTTGTTGCTTCCTTCCCAACACTTTCAGCCAAGAAGCAATAGGCAGAATTGTAAGGGTAGCGATTTGAGAAGAGGCCAATAACAGAAGAAAGGGACAAGAAGTGAAAGGCACTGAGAGTTTGAGTTGTGTTTCCCTGTCCAGTTGCAGTGCTGGCCACTGGAAAGATTTCACCTGCATCCCATTACTGGTTTTACTTTGATTATGAGCATTTGAAGCTGTGTTTTCCTCATTTACCTTACTTGGCAATTGTTGGCTTTGGGGAGGAAAAAAACTACATGATTGGTGTGTGAGACTTCTCAATAGCAGGAAATTTACCATTAAGGCATGGTAGTGACAAGAAACTAGAAACCATAACAAAATTTGACTGTTCAAATATTAAATTTGTGTGTCTTTCTTTCTCATTGAAGCCACTAATAGAAAGATAGGGTTTTGAACCTGATATTCAATTTTTATCTTGGCATCAGTGAACAAAGGTGGCAGCATCTCAGAAAGTCCATGAGTTGTGAATAGGAGCATAAGTACTTCTAGCTGTCTCTGAAAAGCAAGTCATTATTATTGTAATCTCTGCTGTTTTATCTGTTGTTTATATGAGTAAATTGTATAGTCTGATGGCTTTTAAGTGCATTGTATCATTATCGTGCACGTGAAATCAAACCATAAACATTTGTATAAGCAGATGGAAACTGTGAGAATGAGTCATTCTGTCCTTCAAATGGAGTTCTGGATTACTTGGGGTTTTCAAAAAATTGCAATGGACAGTGAAATTGGGATTACACAGAAGGGAATTATTGATTTATTCTTAACTTTAGGTTAAGAAGAAAGAGGAATTTTTCTGCCATTCCCATAAGAGTATGCCAGTCAATGAGGTTGAAAAAAGAAAGACATTACCTTCCCTGGTTCTTGGAAAAGTTAACCCCTAAGGAAAAAAAAAAAAAAGAAAAATGGATTTATCTGGAAATCCTGATGTAAAGTGTTAATGGTTTTCATTCTGTAAGGAAGATTAGTTTTATACAGAGCTTTCTAATCCAAGTTTGTAGCTATGTGTGCATGTTTATCTCAACTTTAGTATGGCTTTTGACAGTCTCCCATAATATCATCATACAGAAAGTGATGAAGTATGGGCTAGATAAATGGACATTGAGATGGACTGAAAACTGGCTGAACTGCCAGGCTCAGAGGGTTGTGATCAGTGGCACAAAGTCCTGCTGGTGGCCAGTCACTAGTGGTGTACTCCAAGAGATGACAATGGGTCCAGTATTATTTAACGCCCTCATTAAGGACCTGGGTGACCAGACAGGGTGCACCCTGAGCAAGTTTGCAGATGACAGAAAACTGGGAAGAGTGGCCAGTACACCAGAGGGTTGTGCTGCCACCCAGAGGGACCTCGACAGGCTGGAGAAATGGGCTGACAGGAACGTCATGAAACGCAGCAAAAGAAAATGTCAAGTACTGCCCCTGGGGAGGAGCAACCTGTCAGCCATCAGCCTCCTGGGCTGTGTTACAAAGACCATTGCCAGCAAGTCAAGGGAGGTGATCTTTTCCCTCTGGTCAGCCGTGGTGGGACGCATCTGGAGTGGAGTACTGGGACATACTGGAGTGAAGCGAACAGCCACAAAGAAGAACTGAGGGTGACTTTCCAGGGTGAGGGTGGTTGAACACTGGCACAGGTTGCCCAAAGCGGTTGTGGAGTGTCCATCCTTGGAGACACTCAGAAGACGACTGGGCATGGTCCCAAGCAACCTGCTTTACTTGACTGTGCTTTGACAATTTTCAGAGGTCCCTTCTAGCCTCAACTCTTCTGTGGTTCTGTGATTTAGAAACACAGAGGCAAGAAGGTTTAGAAAAGCCACACAGAACTTGTGCTCTTAAAATGTTAGAACAGAAGTTGTTTTTGAAGTTTCTGGCTGGGAGTCCAGTGGTACAACAACTCTAGCTCGGTCTCCTTTGCTTCATCTGTACCAGCAAATTAAAGATTGGTATGAAACTCAGTTGACTACACTGTTAGATTGCTAAAATGGTGCCAGGCACAATAGCTTTAGACTGTGCTAGTTACTCTCTCCCAGGCAGTTCCGAGGTATGGCTCTGTCCATGGCCAAGCTCACTTCTGCTCTCCCAGGCAGTTTGTATGTGGTGACCCTGTTTTGGGCTGCTCCATGCCAGTTAACCTCAGTACCAGAGAGTGCTACTATATGGTTTTTAATTTACTAGCACAGATGTAGCCTTAAAGTCTAGGTGCCTGGCACAGCTGGCAACCTGACAACCTGAAGAAATGTATCTTTTGCCAAAGTTCTAGGTCCCATGCTTTTAGGCTCATGAATCAGCTGTATTTTCAGAGCAAGACCTCATCAGTCTTTTATAACTGATAGGGAACCAGGAGTCTAGACACTGTGTCTGAGCCAGAAGCCCCTGGATATTGAGCTCCAAGTGTCAACTTCATTTATAAAAAATTAAAGAACCTTAAAAGACATGAGAAGACATTAAAAGACATATTAAAAGACTTGGGGGAAAAAAAAAAGAAGAGCTTAAAAGACATAAAAGTATTTGCATGGGAAATGTAAATATATATATTTTCAATTCTGAACAGCAGCAATAGCTATGCTCTGTTGTTCTGTTTTATTTGTTATTAGAGCAGAAATTCTGTTCTTTAAACAGCTCTGCTGACAGTATTCCTTATACGTATTCTTTGTAATATACCCAACTTCCCATCAAAATAGATCATTTAGTCTTTCACTGGTGAGCAGTGCACAACCTGTATGTTTTTAACAACTTTGACAAAGCCAGATTAATTCAGTATGTCCTCGAGGTTTTTTTTTTTTTTTTTTTTTTCCCCAAGATATCTTTTTTTTCCACAAAAGTTATGGCTGGTGAAAATTGTTTTTTTTTTTTTTTTCAGGTACTTGTTTTGGACTCCACCATAGCCTTTCACCATTTGGATTTCAGTGAAACTATGGATGTTCATCCAGTATGGAGTGTGGGCAACTGTCATCCAGATATTTTAGTTTTCACTTGGATAACATACTTAGCAAACTTGGTCTATGGTGTGCGAGGTTTTCCCTTTGCTTTTCTTGGCCACTGCTCTGCTCCACAGATGCCTCAGCTTTCTCAAGTGAGGTCTTCCTCACCTTGAGTTGAGTAGAAATGATGATGCTAAACACCTTGGCAATCTTTGTCTCTGGGTTTTGATGAAAGTCTAAAAAGAGCTCCACACAAAGGCTCATGTGTGCTGGTGCAGCAGGACAGACAGATGAAGGAGCATGGCACAACTGAGCTCTTCTGCAGACCTAAGCATTGTGTTTTAAGTTTTAAATGTGCTCTCAATTTCTGCAATTTTAAGGAGATGCTTTGAGAGATGCTTTAAGCATTTGGAAATGCTCTAGTTTGAATGTTGAAACTGTTTTTATTTATTATAGTGCATTTGTTCTTGCGTTAAAAGCTATTTATGGAAGGAACTCTATGCTCCTGTCTGGTAGTAGAGTTCTTTCAGTGTAAACATCCATATGAAGATCCCAGGAATAATCTCAATACAAGTAAGGAAATAGAATTATATATCCAAGAGACATTTACAGCACAGTTCAGTTTTGGCAGAAGGCTTATGGCTTGTTAAGCTTTAAAATAGTATTTTTGTTTCTGAAATATACAGAAAATACAGAGTTTTTGGAACCTAAAAGATTTTTTTAGTGTAAATTACAAAGGGCCTATAGAAGAAGCCATGTGCTTTACCAGTGATTTGATGCACGTTGGCTGGCACTCGGGTGATTTTAGTCACTGAACTGCTTCAGAGGCTTCAGGCTTCTTCCTCACTAAGTTGCAAGAAATTGGTGGAAAAATACTTCTCATTTCTATGAACAGACAGGGTTGGCTGGCTCACTGTGCGCACAGATTATCAGTAAATCTGTAGGGGGAAAAAAATCTAACTCCCAATAGAAAAGTTAGTGATTCTGTGGAAATTGAGTTAAAGTTGCTTATAAATAATTAAATTATTTCCTGATTGCTTTTTCCTTATTTTTTATAAAATAAGTATTTTATTTTTGCTTTTGTGAATGGTTTTGTTAGTAATAATCTGTGTGTAACTGGAACTAAATTTAGTGAGAAAGTCATTAGCACTGTAGTGAAATAGCAGAAGGACAAAAAATATTTCTGTCAAAAAATAATTTACCAGCTGAAATAAACTCTGTCAGTTTAAAGGAATCTCTGTGGTCTTGGAACCTTGATTTATTAACTCCTTAAGCTGCTCACTTAATGGTTTAATTTTCTTTTATGCTACCAGGGAAAAGAGGTGGTACTGATCATGCACGTACGGTACAAATAATAGTTTTTCAACCATGAGACTAGTTTTAGGTGTTCATGTGCAAGCTTCAGCTGCGAACATATTTCCTGCAAGTCATTGTGAACTTCAATACAGTACCTACAAATAGTTTGCTTTGCATTTCCTATCATCTCTCTCTTTATCTCTTACTCAAAGACATGTTTTCTGTTTTATTCTGAATGGATTCGGTTGCCCTCTGAGGGCTCTGGCCATGGAGGATCTAGCTGATGGGTTTATGGGAATAGGTATAGAAGGGGCTCAGACAGTGAGCATCTGACAGATTTGTGGCCTGCAGCATTTAGGAATAAGAAGAAGAGTTAGAAGATCTTTCACTTTCTTTTTTTCATGATTATGAATACCCTCCAAGGTCTTCTGTACTCCTGTGGTGTAAATGCTATTTAATGGCTAAGCAATGCGATTTGACCACAGGCTTTTCCTTTCATCTTACACATATCACATGTCTTTTCATGATTAGTTCAGTGACTTCCTTTCTTCTCCATCTATCCCATAATTCATCTTTTTGCACTTGATCTAAGTGTGACATTGCATCTGCTCTTATAGGCTGGATTTTACATAGCTCATGGAAATTACTTTTTCTTCTGCATTTTGGTTGTAGTTAAATACTTGGTTTATGCTTTGGGAAGGCCATAAATTAGCTTAGGAATAGATTGCATTCCTCTCATATGTTATTCAACTAACATGGCTTTGTTTGTGACTATTTTACATCTTAAAGGATTAATTTGTTAGGATATCAGCAGCCATTCATCAGCTGCTCTCCTCTGTCCAAGGGGTGGAGATGGAAAATGTTTCTTTGCCTTTTGATCTGAAGTTGTTGAGAGAGGCAGATCAACAGTGATAACAATGATATCCTTCAGGATAAAGGAGTGAAAAGCTCGGGAGATGTTATCAGGTTCTGCTTGTTTGAGTAACTTTCTTTGTGGAAACTTGTGGAAATCACCTTGGATGACAGCCAGTGCAGTTGCTTTTGTCTCTGAAACAGTATTTGGGTGGAATTTAGGGTCTCTGTCCAAGAAAGTGACGGTAAAGCCCATGCTCTACCAGTTACCTAAAGCTCATTCACTTGCCTAAGACTTTATTGAAAATACTAAGAGCTGTGACACCAACCCCTATACTTTAATGGGAAGATACATGGTGGCATAGTTTCAAGCAAGGAGAAAAGAGAGAAAGCAAAGAGGAGAGAGTACAGTCTTTGTAGCAATACTGATGGAACATTTAATTAGCAATGGCAACTGCACCTGAATTTAGGCAAAATAATTTACAGTCCACAAGGAGCAGAGAGAATAATGTATGTAGAAATTCTGGAGGCGTTTGCAGGGTATTAGTGAAAATGTTACCTGTTTGTTGCTTTTTCATGCTAAATAATAATAAAAAAAATCTGTGGTTTGGTCTGATTACATAGGCTTTAGAATTTGGTACTTATAGACTGGATCTTCTGTGAAGTATGACATCCTGCACCACAACTGTCAGTCATTGTGAGGGGCCTATGAAGTGTTACAGAGAGCTGTATTAAATTAATTTAATAATACATTGACTTCTGCCAGGGATTTACATTGAAAATTACAGTGTTTGCTTTTACATTCTCTTACCTTTTCAGCAGAATAGGCCAAAGCAGGCTTTACTGAGAGTATTCTTCATTTGCAAGCAAAAGCTGGATGTATCATCCAATAAATTTGTGTAGGTAAATGTGCTGTAATGTGAAATCTTATGCTCTATACTAGCATAAACTATCTTTTATAAAATGCTTGCATGGTATAACCTTTTTTTCTTGTTCTACTGATACTAATTTTATACAAGTGGATACATTAAAGGAGAGACAGTTCATAAAGCTGTACAGATAACATAGCTGCTTAAAATTTACAATATGTGAACAAGCACCTAGTAAAATTTTGAAATTATTAGAAATATTGTATTTAATGTAAAAATACAAATCCATACTTTCTCAAGGTATTTCTTTGTAGTATTAATTGATTTGAAACTTGTGTTAAAAAAACCTGGAAACCCTTCCAAAGAGGAAATAATTTCTAAATAAATAAAATATAAAAATGGTACTAATAACAGGTCAAGTTCTTTATTTTTGAGGCTGAAAAATATTTTTTATCAACTGTGAGTTTGTATACATTATTATTTGCCAACCCTATTAGAAATGCAAAAGCAGAATGGCGTCTCTGCCCTACTAATTCTGTCATTTTCCACTTGGCAAAACCCCCAGCTTTTCCCCTTTTTTTCCTCTAGCACACATGTAAACATAACTCTGTTTAATTTACTTTTTTTTGCTGCTAGCTTGGAGTTGCTGATGTTGGCACAGTTTTAGAGGATAAATGCATAACACACTGCAATTACAGTTAAAGAGGTAGCAATATTAAGACATTGGAGATGAGTTGTTTCCATCTCCCTTCTGGTCTCCTCCTCCAGTTTTTTAATAGTGTCCAAATTGCTTAAGTTACAATATATGAAGTCTGCTTCTATAGTTAGTTGCAGAAACAGTCCCTCTGAAGGGAGTAGTGCATAACGTAGAAGGCTAAGCTCTGCAGCGTGACACCCGTAGCTCCCGAGGAGGTCGGTCAGTTATGACTCAAGCTCAGTAGACTGTCTGATGACTTGGCAGATGCCTTGTGCCTTTTAGGGGTCTTAGATTTTCCACCCTCTTGATAGTCATCTAAATAGTAGTTTTTACGAGGTCAGAAATACCTATAATGTTTTTCTTTTATTTATTTATCTTATCTTCTGTCTTCCAGGTGGCTTTTTAGTGTCCCCTTGGTCCTATTTGCCATGTCTTTGAATGATAACTTTGGAATTCAGGAGCACCAATGAATTGTCTAATATAGCTTGGCTTTTTATAGCTTTGCAAAAGAAACAAAGAAAAGCATAAAGATAAAAAGCCAGTAAGCTTCCACAGAAGAGTTAGAAGTAGAAAACATGGAAGCTGGGAGCTAGAAGAAAATCTAGTCCATATTCAGTTTCCCAGGTTTTGGGCTTATAACTAGTTTTCTTCCTTCAGTTTTAGGAGAATGCAACAGCTGCACTCCAATTTCATTACAACTGTGATCTACCGATATATGGCCTAACAGTTTTTCAATGCATGAATGAGAATTTCAGTTTTTAGTAGTAAATATTCCTTCAGTCAGTACTTTCTTGGAAGACAAAGGCTTAATACAAGCAGTAGGCAGTAGATAATCACTCTTTCTGGATCTCTGATGTTATTGTCATAGATTTTTGACATTGAAAATTTCAGAATGAAAGTTCTATTGTATTTCTTGCATTTGAAAATCTGGCACAGAAAAAGATGCTGTTAGGATAGATTCAAGTTTTACTTCTCTTCTGCTTATGGATGGACTTAGTAGCAGAAAGTCTCACATTTAGATGTCCATTTAGATGTTGCATTTAAATCCCCATACTGAGTGCTTCCAGAGCTTTTGAAGCTGCCTGATCTGGTCTTAAGTATGTGTTTATAAGATGTGGTTGCCGGCAAGATTTCCTCAGCATGGCGAAATGAACAGCTGAAATGGGAGTGTTCTTGAGCACAGTGTTTTGACTTTGTCTTGAATGCCAGCCATTGGTGTGCTGCAGAGAACATTAATAGTGTTAATAACAATACATAGAAAAAATAATGGCGGAACCATTTTCTTTATGTTCATTGGTTGACTGTGACTCTTCATTCTAGGCAGGAATGCCAAGACTGTTGGATGTTCACAAAGTAGCTTTAATTTCTGCTAATAGAAGGTGTTTAGACAATGTTACCTGACTGGATACATGTTTCAGCACAGAAAATAGGAGAATTAGCTGTAGAGCCTGTAACTGGCCTTGATTTATGATCTGCTTGTCAAGATTTGCAGTCACATGGGGCTGTATAAAATCCAACACCAGATGGGTTGTGGTGTTTACCGTCCTTACAATTTTCCTTTGTAAATACGCTATCGCAGTACTGAAACGGTATTTTTCCAATATTCATATGATGAATGTAATTTTTATCTTATGTCATTTCTTTGTTATGCCATGATATTTAATGTGAATAAATCTTTTGAAATCCTCCTTGATTAACATTTAAGGGAGGTCACCTTAGCATATCTTAAACTGCTGCTTAGGGGGGGCCTTTCATGTCTTCATCAGTCATGAGAAAGCTTGACTTGCTATACAAACACAGAAAGAGTTGTTCATTGTAGATGTGGCAGGCTGAGGTATAACAATGCTCTGATGTAATGATGACTTTCTGTTAAAAGTACCTTACTGTGTATGAAGGATAGGAATAGTCTAGATGTGCTATTGGAACATCAGGGAAATAATGTTGGTTAAGCTACATTACTTGTAAAGATGCAGTTTAATGTAATGTGGTGTTCCTTTTGGTAATGAAATGATGAAATAAATTACCTATATAGTCTTTGCACATTTCATTGAATACAAATAGATTTTATATCTGGGGAAGACTTCATAAGTGAATTAAGTATACATACCTGTGATTAGAAAGCAGATGATGAAATGACAATATTTGGAAGAAAGGAAACTACAAAACTTTGACTGTAAACCCAGCAAGATGTGGTAGTCTTGATATGTAAGATGGGAACCTCTGGCATTAGTCATGTACAGAATACTGGCTTGTGGTAAGCAGAAAGCATTTACATGAGTAATTTTTTTTGCATAAAAGTTCTTATTATTTGAAAATATTCCAGAATTGGCGGGCAGGAAGGGAAGCACATATTTATCGTATTATAAGTAAGAGCAAAATTCAGAAACTACTTGCATAATTCAGTGTCATGCTGCTTGAGATACTGATCCACTGCTGGTAGAAAAATTAGTAGGAAAATTCAGGAAATTTGTAAGAAAATTTGCCACTGCTATGCATGAGTTATACCCCAGACAAACCTAGAACTTGAACAAACCTGCACTGTAGAGGTTTGATAAATATCTATATATGTAGCATGTCAGGACTATGATGAAGTAGGCAGACCAAGCATTTAGACCTGTGCAAAACATACTGTTTTTATGGTGTATCTTTGTGTACTCTTGCTGACATTCTTGAAAGAGGATAGCATGATGTTGAAGGGATAAAAAAACCATAGGCCATAGCAACCATGGATCATACTATGTGGTTTTTTTTTACTCTGCTAGATCTGCTGTAAATCACTAAGTGAAGTTAGTGAGAAACTCAGCTTCAGTTTGTGTTTTTTGCTGCTCATATTCATGGACTTCCGTCTCCTGGATATTTTGAAATAAATAATAATAATAATCACACTATCTGGAAGAAAAGAATTCAGAAATATTGAGGCATCAGCCTTTTGTTGTGCCGCTGATGATCACTTTAGAATATTTAAAAGCAAAGTTTTCTTAAACATCTCTGGGGCTTTCTGTGTACAGGTAACGTATAAAACCAGGTGAGCTCTGGGTCAGCTCACTGGGTGAAATCCTGGGAGCAGTCTAGCAGTGGCAAATGGTAAGATATGTGTGCGTCTTCTCCCTTCTTGACTGATTTCCTGTGCTTTTCGACAGATTTTGCTGTTGCAGTCAGATTTTTGTTTATCGATTTGTGTTGCCACAGTTGCCTCTGCCTTCCAAGTCTCTCTGAACTTTCTGTGCATCTTTTGTGGATCCTTCTCCAGCACTGGCTCTCACTTTTTGGTCTGTTGTCAATGCCAATTAGTGTGCTGGTGATGGGTTCCTGCACAGCTCCGGGCTACCCTGTAGGTCTGTCTCAGTGTGCTACTGATTCATTCTCTTTTCCCAAGCATTGGCATCCCATGGATGAGGAATAGGTAAATTAGTGAAAGGGTGAGTGCCAGGCTCCACTGAAAATTCTGGCAGTTCTACTTTTGACATCTATGGTGCTTGGATTTTACTCTTTTTGATCTTTTTGCTAAATCCAAATGCCACTTGGCTGAGATCTGTATTATAACAATTATTTTTATTATATGATAAGTTTCTTAAATATGAACTGTGTCCCTTCTGCTGTATTTTTTCAAATCTTCAAAATGAGAAGGTTTTGACCTGCGTTTGTCAAGAAGCAAGACTCGCCTGTCTCCTTAACATTTGTATCTTTATATGTATAGTAAATATGAAATTGATAAAGAGAGTTAAAAGAAAACTATAAGAAATGGGAAATATACAAGTATCACCTAAGAATTGGAGGATTTTTTGATTCTGAAGCAATTTTTGGGAGGAAGCGGGAAGACAGCAGTCCTCAGTCCTTGTGCCGGCTGTTAGAGCATGTGCCCAGTTGCCCGGTGGCACTCGTCCTTCTGTCTTCACCGACCCTGCTCGGAGCAGTTTTCAGGGGAACTGCTTGAAACAAAAGTCTTAGCATGGGAACATTGCAGATTCAGATGACCCATTTATCTGCTGACCGATACCTGAAAATGTATTTGCAGTGGGTTTCTTGGTCTTTGATACTGTAAGTTCAAAAATTTACCTTTGCATTTTTTTCCTAAAACTTGGCCAGTACTGACCACTTGAGGAATGTTAATGCTTTTAGGTATAGGCTGTGAAAACATTGGAAATTTACAATGTTTTACTTCTTTTTTAAAATAAATTGGCTTTTTAAATTCTAAAATAAGGTACTGTAGCTTCCAGATCTTCTATCTAGACATGTTTTCCAAGGCTGCCCCTTCTGCCAGTGATTCTAAGATTACTATGTAGTCCACTTCTCTGTGGTTTCTGATGTTCTTCATCATATGACATGTTGCAGTTCCCACTCCACTATTTTGATACAGTAGAATTTCTGTATGGAATTTCAAATGGTAAGAGTAATGAAATTTGGTATTAGCACTGGCTACTAAATTTTTACTCTGTTTTCTCTGAAATGTAAACAGCATTTTTTTGCCTTGCTATTTTTCAGTAAATGTCTCATTTTTTCATCCTCTAGCAGAAGATACTAAGGCAGTAACTTGTGTCTTGGGGCCAGATACAGTTGGAATATTTAATGTGGTCCCTAACCTTAGCTTTTGAAGGGAGCACCAGATATGGGTCTCTGTAGACAGGTATCAAGTGCAAGTCTGGTAGCATAATGATGTGCAACATGTGTCTGGTTGTACGATAGTGTGGTATGTGGCCTTTCATTCACTCTGGGAGAAAGGATTTTATGGCTTACCCCAACAAGCAGGTGGAGTATCCTTGCTTGTAACATTTTTTTTTCATGGATCTTACTGTTTGCTAAATCTCCCGTAAACCAATACAAACTCATGTCTCTAGGGGAATTTTCCCATAAACAGGAACTTGTATTTAACTAGCATACTGAAGCAACTTTCTCTTTAACTTCAAATAAGAACAACAGATGCATTAATTAAATATCTGAAAAAGTAAGTCCTTGAACAACAGAAGACAAAGATGGAAAAATATTTTCCAAAGCAAACTAATTGCAGCCAGAGTGTCTATTCTTCATACAGCAGGGTAGATACCAGTAGCCAAAGAGAATGCCATCTTCAGAGTCACTTGTGGGGAATTGTGAAATCTTCCTTGTCCGCTTCATTGCCCAAGTTCTGCTGTACCAAAGCTGTATTATCCACTACTTACATTATTCCTCCTCCAAAAGCCTTTATAATCTCATGCAAATATGAGATATTGTACAGAAAGTTCAAAACAAAACAGAAAACCCAGAGAAATCCTTCCTAAAGCTTCAGAGCAGAAAGTGCAGCTGAGCAAGAATTTCAAAGCAAGAAGTCAGCTGTGGGCGAGATTTCCCTCCTGCTGCTGCTTCTCTGCTGTTGCATATCTTGCATGTCATGTCTTTCTGTGAATGGCAAGGTTTCAAGGTAAGGGGTGGAAAGCAGTCCCATGCCTCTTCAAACCTGGTGGTAAACTGCCAGTTTAAACACTCCCTGGCTGAGCACAACTTAATAACTTGCCTCCTTTTTCCCGAGTGAATTACTTTGTCTCATGTCTTTTATACGAGAGTTGATTGGAGATCTCCTGTGTTTCTCCTCTGTGTTTTTGTGCTGAATTCAGCGCTGTTTGTGGATGTGGGCTCAGATCACGAATGGCAGATTGGGCTCTTGCAGGTCTGAGATGGAGCTTCCCTACCTGTCCATCAGTTGTTACGAGCTTGGGTTGCATCCAAACTGCTACATCATTATCCAGTATTTAATTGCAGTTTCAAACTCTTGTGTACACCGTACTGAAGTGCTAGTAATAAAAGCAGTCCATGTGCTTTTCATAATTTTTGTAAGATTGGTTTAATTTTATTTTGTTAATTTTCAGATTTTTTTTGTTCCACTCTGTGTTACTACAACTGTAGATAAGTGTATTCTTGTGTATTTTTTTTTTTTAACCTCCTTATCTTCTAGAGCTGGTTTTAATTAGAAGAACAGTGATTCCAAACAAAAATTAGGAGAGGACAGATATAGCCTAATGTGGCAGCCCGTGATGGTAATCAGTATTATGAAAAGATTTGATGGAACTGACCCTCTGCATAGGAGAAGGGAAATAATTTTGTGGCTGTTCTCTATTTAAAACATATCACAAATTGTATGTTGTGGGCAATTTACTGAATAGGTATTCTAGGGGAGAGATAACCTGACAGAAATCTAGTTTTTTGACAAGGGTTGTAATTCTGTAACTGTGAAGAGTTAATGTTACAGTTAGAAAATACACACACACACACACAAAATCTGTTAATCATATCTCGAGTGTTGGGTAAGTCAGAATGAGCAAGAATGAGGTATGAACAAGTTAATTTCAGTACATGGTTGAATTTATCTCAGGCTTTGAATCTGACCTTTTTCAAAAGGGGGGAAGCTGAATCTTCATCCCATTATCTCTCAGAACAAGTTTTTTATTCCTTTTGTTCCTTTGAAGGCATGGAAAAGTTGATGAAAACCTTACAACTAAACAAGTAGTTGGGAAAATTTCTGTGTTTAATCATTGGAAAAACTTTCAGGTACTTTCCTGAATTCTTGGAGGTTTTACTGTTATTGTTTCCAAGTACCAAAAGTGAGGGATTTTCCTCACAAAGAGTCAGAGATTGAGTTGTGATTTAATATATTAATCAAGCTGTGCAGCTGAAGCAGGCAATACAGTAACCCACAGCAGAGACACCATACTGTGTATCCTGATTTGTTCTGGTGCTTCTATATGGGTCTTTATACAGGATTAATCCTAATACCATTAGCGTAGTAAGACATATTGCTAAGTAGACTTAGACTACTAACAAAGACTTAAAACAAACAAAAAAAATCCTTTGGACATTGCTATTAAATAGATGACATGACATCCACCCCTTTAACCAATTCCCTGCTTTTTTTCAGACATCATCTCAGACAAAAGGGAAACTGAGCAATGGATTACCAGGGACCATGATAGCACTGTCAGCCTTTTGAATTAAAGGCTGTTGCCATCCAGTTACTCATCCTTATTCAGAATGTTGTAACGAAACATGGTATAGTCTTAAACTGGTAGTTAAAAAGCAGATTTGGTCATTTTAACACTTGTGTTTAACAAGCCTTCTATTTCAGTCAAAAGTACCAAATGGTATAATGGATCTTAGATAGTTTTATGGTAATTTAATATCTTAAATACTGATATTTTTAATGATCCTGAAGACATACTATCAGTAAACTTAAGTGTGAATGCTGAAGAGAGGATTTAAATTGGACACTAGTCTTTTTAATGGTTTTGAGGCAAGAATTTCCATAGATTAGAAGGGTTGTATCTAAAACTGTGTCTTTCTGGTTTGATATACTGTGTGGGTGGTTTCATAAATCAGCTGCAGTTAAAATGAAAACCCATAGTAGAATGCTCTCCTAATTTAATTTTGCTAAATGATTCTTTTTTTTTAATCACCGTAATACATAGTGATAAATGGTTCTTGTGATCAGTTTAAAGGCTGATTTAAATTTCAGCAGGTTGTTTCATTTCTGTCATGTGTATTGTTTACTTCCATGGTCAAGTGTAAATACTTTTCATTGATATAATCAGTTTACATAGTCATTTCAAGCACAATAAAGCACCGCTTGTTCAAGGCTAAGCATGCTTTTTTCACTTGAAGTATGGAGCTACTGCTTCTAAAATAAGTAGTGATCTTAGATACATCGGTTCTTAAGTGGTTTGCTCTGACTGTTGAAATACGTTCGAGCTTCTGAATACTGATTGTGGAAGAAGCCATTTTTTGCAAATGATTAGAAGTAAAAGCTGGTGTATGATAGGGACAAGGTATATGCTCTTATGCTTCAAAATAGAGAGGAGATTTAATTTGGGAGCCTGGGTTTATAGAGACATGTTCTGTGCTGCTGCTGCTAACAGGGTCCCCAGGGGCTGTGACTGTGACACTTGGCTCAGTGTTGCCCACGTGTTTCACAAGGGGACTAGGCCAAAAAACCCGTCTGAGCTGACTCCCACTCTGTGCTCTCCATGCTAAAAGGGATGAGTACAGGTGATTGCTGTGATCATAGTACCAGGGTCATGGTATGTAACCACAGTGAAAAGCAGTGCTATGAAAGTTTATGGGAATGCTTTTGGCATTCAACATGTGCATAACATCATTTTTGAACTACATATGTGGCAGTTGATTTTTTTAGGGGCAGGGATTCTGTCATCTACATGAGTTATCCATGGATATCTCATGGCTGCTATCTGAAAGGCTGCTGGTTTTTAAGGTGTGCATTATGCACTGTTCATTGATCTTCCTTGGATATCAGCAAGCCCTGTCTGTGAGGTGGCTTGTTGCCTTCCCCATCTGTCCATTGCTGCTTTCCAAACAGGGCTTAT
>VYZW01001787.1:1226-16255 GCA_013401315.1 Balaeniceps rex | reverse complement strand
CTTTTCCAACCAAACGATTCTATGATTCTATGATTCTAACTTGCTAGACATATAGGTGGAGCAGACTTGGCCCTGAGATGTCCGAATATGACTTTCAGGTTTAAAAACAGAGAAAAAGAGCACGTTAGGGTGTCTTCTATTTTATCCACGCAAAAGCTACCCGTCAGCTAGCATGCAAAAGTGTTCTTGGTGAAAGAGTGGGAGATGCCTCAGAGTCACCCCTAGGTGTGTCTGTCAGCTGTGGGGCTTGGAGAAACCCTAGGTAGTCAGGCTGTGGTTTACAGTATTTGCTACAATGAAAGGAAGAAATCGTTCCTTGGTACGTAACTTTGTGTGACCATCTTGCCTTGCACTATCAGGAGGACTATGACCACTCACGGAAATGAAGTTGTGGGAAGGCTATGGGATATTTCTTCTATGTCTGTGCTGGCCATAGTGGTTCAAGTGCAGAAGTCCTATTGCTAAAACGTAAGTGAAGCAGTGCCAGTCTGCAATTTTAACCATTGTACCTACCCACAAGTATATTGTTCTTGATCTTTTAACTGGGTTTGTGGTTTTCAAAAGGTTTGAAAGACCACTGGTGAGAAAGCAGTTTGAACAAGCTTACTATTTTGTGTTTTGACCGTGCAATTTTTGGGAGCCTTTTCTTTTTTGATCATGAATTGTGTTATGAATTTGGAGAAGATAAAATGATTTTTAATGTCAGAGCTGCTTCTAATGCATGCAAGGTCTAAATGGTACCCTACAAATAATTTTGAAAACAAAAAAAAGCTGAAATTCAAGAGAAAAAACAATCGTACTTTTTGTTCTTTTTTAACACACCATCAGCATTCGACACTACAGAAGTTAAAGGAAAAAAAATTTTTGAAAACCCAGTAACAGTTTGCTACAATGCCCCAAAAGGATTAAAACCAGACACTCCTATTGCCAATTCCCTGAATAGTGTTAGAGCCATGCTATTGTTCTTGATCTGTTATCTTTCATATATGTGCTCCTTTTATTAAGTTTCAATTGTGTGGCTTTTGTGCTTTCATTGAGACATGAGAATAGAATGGTATGGTATGCCAATAAAATGTATAGGTAGCTAATACTTTCCACAGATCAGTTAGATATCTTGTGTTTGGTTTAGCCTGTATTTGGTATTGATGATACTGATTCCCAGAGCTCAGCATGTGTTGAAGCCTGAACGTATTGATGAGTGGGGTGAAGAAACCATTGACAGTGCTCTAGTTCCTTTTCTTTATGTGATGGGACATTTGTACCGCTGTAATAAGATGATACAGTGTATAGGAGTAACTGTGGCAAATACACTATTTTACTATATATCTCATTATATGTCTCTCTGGTTCTATTGAGTCATTGTGAACTCTGCAGTCTTGCTTGGTAGGGGCATGTGGATGTCAAAATTTTCAAGGCTGCATGGATCTTTGAAGTTTTCAGAAAGCCCTTTTTGTTACAGAGTGCATTCATGTAAAATGGATAGATATTTTTTTTCTTTAAATCTTTCTAAATCAAATGTCAGCTGGGTGGTGTACTTTACTGTCGTGCTGCAGAAAGGATGCTTATCTATACTTATGCAAATTGCCTTCATGAGAGCTCTGTTCCTTCTGTTTACTTGTGTTTTCTAGGGTTATTATAATGTTCTGTGCATAAGACTTAATGGCATCGCTGAGCAGCATTGCAAGTGATCTTGGTTCTTTAATATGAAGTAATCACTTGCAAAGAATTGTCCAAGCAGTGAACCTCAACCTGAATAACCTGTGTTGTATTTTATCAGTGGAGTGTTCAAGGGAGCTGCACACAACAGAAGTCCAGGAGGATGTGTGTCTAGGTAACAACACAGAGATTGCTTTGCCCTCAGACTGCTATAGCTCATGCTGCAAATAACTATAAGGATAGGCATATCCCAGTGGCATCCTACACATACACCCAGTCTTCTACCTGTGTCCTTGCTGCTGTGAGGACAAAACCAGAGTGTGACAGACACTTCCTTTATACACCTTCCCAGACACTTCCTTTAAACAACACTAACTTGCTATGCGCAGTTTTACAGCTTGATTGCATGAGTGACATCATGAAAAGTAGCTGTGCCACTGAGACCAAGCCAGCTTTGCCTATTTTCAGATGCCTTGGCAGTTTGCTGCTTTTGGGATGATACTGTGTGTGGCAATTACTTTTCCACTGTTCTGGTCCTGGTCCTCTGTCAGGAACTATGAAGCTCTTAGGAGCCATATAAATACATTACTTGTACTTGCCTTTTTATACTACAAATGTGTTTGTTTTTATAGCAGTTCTTCTGCCCACATAACCCTCATCTTCACTGCTGATTTCACCTCCGCATGCTCTGTGGAAAGGTTTGTGAGTCACACTCTGCTTCTCTCCATTTGGAAATGGATTTAAAATTCTTGAATCCAATTAGAGTGTCCCCATGGATATGCAAGCCTTTTTCATTTCCTGTTTCTCTGCTTTACTTGTCCTTGTGGAACTAGCAGTGAAATTACTGCAATGCATCCCCCATTCACAGATCTATATATGATTATGTATCAAGCAATCCCAGCCATGAGGATGTGCACATTATACTCAGACAAAAGAGAGAACGTGCTTTTGTGTATGTGTCCATTTTTTTCATGTGTCAGCACAGGAGATACTTAGATGTATACATCCTACCTCTAGTAATCTGCAGTACCTCTTTGGACAGACTTTAGAATTAAGTGGTAGGTCAGAGAAAATAACAAGCTACTGCTACCATCTGACCAGTGCAAAATATCTAAAAATGGTGCTTCTGTTGTATGTGTGTCTGCTGCAAATATAAACAAAAGGGCAAAATGTAGAAACTAGCAGAAAAGACATTAGCAAGCTTTTTGGAGCAGACTTAAGCAGAACATTATCCTGTTACAAATTAGGGGATGAAAGTGGCTTCTGAAGTGGTGATTAATATTTTATGTTGCATATCCAAGTTGCAAATTATGGTAGTTTAATGAGACAAGCAGTACTATTTTAATATATAGCATAGTCAGCTGTGAACATTTAAAAGTCATGAGGTGGGCCATTATGATAGAGAGGCTGGATTAAAAGCATGAGTTTAAAAAAAATACTTCTGGACTGGTTTTGTATTGTTCTTGATTTGAAGCTTTGGGTGTTCATGTTTCCAAACCTTCCAACAAGTGCAGGGGCCAAATGCTTACTTTAAAAGTCCATGAAGTAGGTATTTTCAGGTAATCATTTGCCTCCAAGTTCTGGAGCTTTTAGGAAAATACTAAATAAAATTGCAAGATTTCAAAGTAATAAAAGCTAAGAAATTTCAAAATCAATAAAGTGAATTCCCCCATAGAGTAAGTATAGTATATGGCCTTTTCTTTGTTGGTGTTGGGATAATATCCTTCCCAAGAGGTGACCTCAGCTGCTCCTCATAAGTCTTGCCCTTGCGGCCTTTCTTGTCTATCTTGGTCACCCTCCTCTGGACACACTCCAATAGTTTGATGTCCTTCGTATACTGAGGTGCCCAAAACTGCACACAGTACTTGAAGTGAGGCCGCACCAGTGCAGTGTAGGGTGGGACAATCGCCTCCCTCAACTGGCTAGCGATGCTGTGCTTGATGCACCCCTAGGACACAGTTGGCCCTTTTGGCTGCCAGGGCACACTGTTGACTCATATTCAACTTGCCGTCAACCCAACGCCCCAGATCTCTTTCTGGGGGGCTGGTCTCCAGCCTCTCGTCCCCAATTTGTACGTATAACCAGGATTACCCCTTCCCAGATGGAGAATCCTGCACTTGCTCTTGTTAAATTTATATGGTTGGTGATTGCCCAGCTCTCTAGTCTATCCAGATCTCTCTGTAAGGCCTCTCTATCCTCGAGGGAGTCCACAGCTCCTCCTAGTTTAGTATCATCAGCAAACTTACTTAATGTACATTCAACTCCTGCATCCAGATCATTTGTAAAAACATTAAAGAGCACTTGCCCTGGGGAACCCCACTGGTGAAGGCTGCCAGCCCGATGTAACCCCATTTACTGTAACTCTTTGAGCCCAACCTATCAGCCAGTTGTTCACCCAACATATTATGGACTTGTCTAGCTGCATGCTGGACATTTTGTCCAGAAGGATACTGTGAGAGACAGTATCAAAATCATGGATAATGGATGCTTTAATTAAGTACTACACAACCTCTCCGTTGCATAATATGTTTTTAACTATGTATATTCACAACAACGGAGCGTGAAACTTCTTTAACCAGTCCTTAAGACTGTCAAGAAAATTATTCTTGAGTCCCCTATAAAATTTGCTTTAAATCTCACCTCCTCCAGTTCTACTTTGTGAATTGTTTTTCTGTGTATAAAGCTGCAGAGATGACTCGCTTGCACTGGGTGATATCTTGACCCCAGTGGAGTAGTTTTATAAACACAGCAGGATTTGAACTCTGTGCAGAAGAACTTGGTTCTTCTGCACAGAGTAGAGGGAGTCAGCTCCAGATAAACTTCACACAATGAGCTCTGCATGTCAGAGACTCTGCCTATATGGTGGTGTTCAGTGGCAGTGGGAAAGGAAGGCTCTGGCTAAACACGGATCAGTGTACCAATATGGAAATATTAATATATGAACCTGGCAAATACCCGTGATTGCTGTATTAACAAGAACGTTATGATTAAAGCCACTATGAAGCCCATACAAGTAAAACAAACTATAAAAGAAAAAATTACTTTGCTGCTTCTGTGCAAACGGCTTCTTTTGGCAGAGGTCTGGAGGTCAGGAGTTGTCAGTTCCCAGCCAACACTTAGATAGTTGTGTCAGGGCAAGTATGCAGTGTACATCTACCTGAAGTGGTAGGTGTGAAAAAGGAAGGACAGGAGGATGGTCATGTAGTGTCACTCACCCTGGCCAAAAAGCCTGAAGCTATAATGAGTTATGGCTAGCCTGGGGTATAGACCAGGCTGCAGAAGGCTGCTCAGGGGTTCAGTGTCTGCGTACGCCTTGGAGATCAACCCAGATCTCCAGGTTCTTAGAGGACGCAGGGCCTGGTCTTCAGGTACTTTGCAGGTGATGAAAATGTCATGCTTCCTGAGCCCCTCAGTTGTGCTTTCAAATTTTTCATCTAGGCTCAAGGTTTTGATTTAAGGCTAGGAAGACAGATTTTGATACGTTGAAGTAAACAGGAGCTTGTGAGATAGATATTTATGCAAAACATATCAAACATTTTTGTATAGGTAATTTCTGTAGCTTAATTCATTCCAGCTATAGAAGATATATGGAAATTTTTAAGCTCTTAAAATCCTAATGTTTATTATTACTTTATTGTAATATACTATAAAATTTTTGTTCCGCATATTTTGGGAAAGTAAAGAAATTTTTTTCTACTTCAGGTTCTGCACAGTGATTTTCTTTGAACTTGAATTATCAAATAAGTGGTTATTCCTTGAGCTACTTCTGATGTGTTGAAGAATATTCAAAACACAAATAGTTTAAAAGTTTGATGAGGAGATGAAATAATATATCCAGTGATGACGCCAACTACTGTGGTGGTTGTGGGAACAGCTGTCTGTAATTCTGAGGTAAGAGATAAGTCAAATTGAGAGAGTTATGGCATCTTCTTTCACTAGTAAACAATAATTGAACAATAGTTAAAGCCCAGTTAGGCCTGTGATACATTTAAAGCACAGGTATGTGCTTGGGAGAGTAAGTATTCTCTGTATGACTAAATGAAATGTAGGTAGATATAAGTGGCTTTGTACCTTGCAAGACACTCCTCTCTCACTGATTTTCCTCCCTGATCCTCACTGATAAGTTCCAAATCCAGTGTTTCTTGTTTTTGCTGGTGAGGCCACTGGCTGGTTTGTCCTGTGGAGATGGTTCTTGCTAATAAGTAACCACGTGATACAGGAGTAATGCTTTGACGGCAGCTATAGAATGGACCAATTTTTGCTAAGAACTACAACTTCTCACAAAATTTTTGTCTTGTTGATAGACTGCAACATTTATCCATGGGATGTAGAGGATGGACAAAGTCATTATAAGCATTTGATTGGGGCACAGATGCTTCAGTTCGCGTTTGCAAGCATTTTTGAAGCCAGGGTTTCATTGATTGTCTGCTGTTCTTTCTTAAGCAGGTTCAGTTTCTTAGAGTAGAAGAGGTTATTTAGAAGTGAAAGGCTCTGAAGGCAAGAAAGATACCCAGTGACACTGCAAACCACAGCCTACTTGTGAGCAAGTAAGGTATAGCATTGTAAGAGCAAGGGAGCTTAGCCGGTGAGAAATTCTGTCCCTTCTTTCATAATGGCACAGAGGACCACATCCTCTGGGCCTTTCCCTGAAACTGTGATGCTGCCTCAGTCATCAAAGTCAGTTTTGATTCAGATGGCTAAGTGAGGGACCCCTCAGCAAGTTGGGTTGCAAGTGGTAGCAGAATTACTGTTGGGGGAAAAAAAAATAAGGCTTCGGTGGAGTATCACTCTGAAAAACACTGTGTTCAGGAGACAAAAACAGGTTGAAGATGAGTACAACAGTGAGGATTAGTGGGCGAGACTGGTAGATGCAGCCTCACTGGCATTTTAAAGTAAATAAGAGTATTTATTATCCTTGCTCTCAGGACCTTCTGTGGAAGCTCTCTAGTTGTGCGAATATGAGAACTGGGGTTTTAATTTTCCTTTAAAAGGGGTATTGAGTAAGTCCTTTCATATAAATAATGGCTTTTTCATAGGAACAGAAAAAAAAGACCTCTCAAAAATTTAAGTTTCCATTGTAAGCTGTCTAAAAGGGAGAAATACAAACATTCAAAACACAAATGCTGGGGTTAAAAAATACACATTTTTAGAGTTGGTCTGAAGGAGGAAAAATGCTGATGCATTTCCAGATGGGGATGCAGTCTGTATAGGAAACGCTGACACACCACAATAATCCCCTTCATGTTCACGCAAGTAAGTTTAGGAAACAGTGGTAAACAATTAGTTAAGAAATGAGTCATGCATGGTAATACACAAATACTTTTGACTGTACAGCCCAAATTACACCAGTGACAATTGGCCTTTCAGTCTTGTTTTGTGTGATGAGAGCGTCTTTGTGATGTGATGGTGGCTAAAGTTCTGATGCATCTCAGGCTCTGACACATTCAGTGATGCTCATTATCAAAGCACCACAGCACAGCTAAGCCATGGTTACTGTTGCATTGCATGCTCATAGTCTGCAGCAAGCATAAATTCAACTTAATTTAGTAAATAATTTTACAGTGCTTTTCAGTACTAACCTCTACAGAATCCAGCACTCTCAAAGGGTTTATTCATTGTTCAAGGCTTTAAGCTTATTATCTTTTCTCTGATTTTCTCCCCCCCAAACTATGTGGAGGCCTATAAAGGGATTCTGAGGAAAGTGGATCTGAATGGAAGATTCAAGATAACTCTGTTTCGTAGGAATAGCATATCTGATTAAGACAGAAAGGGAAATGATTTGCAGGGTATTTTGGAAGTTCAACAGCATCAATAAAATAATAACTTTGTAATTTAACTTTATATAGAAAAGTCCATTTGACATTTTGATCATGTTCAAAATACCCAAATCTCAGTGCGCATACTTCAAATTTAGGTACTTGCTGTGCCAAGTAGATGAATTATCAGTGAACTAAGGGTTAAATGAGTTCTGATTTATTGCAGTCCATAGGTAGAGGAAAAGAAAAAAGGTTACACCATTTGTCAAGGGAGTTTTCAAATGAGACAGTAAAAATAAGTACATTGATTTGTTTGCTTTATGGATGAGACTACATAAACATATTTATTTTGAGCTTTGGCAATTTGGGAATCACAGAAGAAGATATTCAGCTGAAAAGCCAGTACTGACCTGAAATTTGCATCAGTATGTTAATGGTGCCTCTATGTGGGACATTACAAGGTCACATTTCTTCTAGGTTTCCCCAGAACACTGCTGATTTGAAAATTGAGTCTTCCACTGTTCTTTCCGTTGTGCTTACTTGCACAGAGATCAGTTACATTGGAACAGTGATTCCTGTTTTGGCTGGAAGCAGTTTCAGTCAAGTCTGTGGTTTCCAGCATAGAGTGTGCTGTGTGTTGGTGTCCCAGAGCATATTGCTCCCCTGTGACCTCTCCTTAAAGGGAAGCTGCACTTACTCTCAGCTCTTGCTTTTGTTTTATTTCAGCCTAAGAAAAAGCTCTCTGTGGAGAAGCTTGACTGTAGTCTTACTTTTCTTCCAGCAGAACACTATATAGTTTACATCCCTTTTCCATTCAGAAATATTTTAAATGTCCAGTACAAGAGGGAAACTGAAGGAAATCTTGTCTGTATTTCTGTGTTCCATCTTTCCTTTGAACTCTCCTGATACTGGTCTTGAAGAGGCATTGAAAAAAATACTAATTTGCAGGAATTAACAACACATGCTAAGAGAAGAAAAGAAGTTCAAGCTTTTTGAGAAGTCCATCTTGGCATAATCATGTTGCAATAAGCTGGTGGAAGACAAATCCGATGCTGTTCATGTGTCTGGTTTGGTGGCGTATAAAGACACAAGCATACAGGAAAATGCAGAGCGTTCACAGAAGCGTCAGTATGACATCTGCTTTTCTCTAAAAACATGTAGTAGTTGAAATAAGCTGGTCATGGTAATAGTACATAATAGTAGTATTATCATTTAAGATTAATTCTTGCCATGGTGGTGAAGTCCAATGAAATTTAATAGGAACTTGAATTCCTTCTATCGACATGGCATTCATTGTTTGGTTCTTCAGTCTTTTTATAGTACCTTCTGTAAAGCTCATTTTCATTTTTGATGGAATCATATGAATTTCTCATAAACAAGTACACAGAGGAATAGTCTGCTTTTAACAACAAAACAAGAACTTAGCTAATTTGTACTGTTGAACTAGTGGAAAATAGTCACCATTTTCAGCAGCAGATAAAAGGTTTATTTTCTATTTTTTTTCCCACTGAAAGATTTATTTTTCAGAAACAGCACCATGGGTTGCCTACTAGATGAACAAAATGATCTATATTTCCAATAATGACAAACACTGGTTTCAGTGGGGAAATCCAGAGCTTCAGCCAAGTACTTGTGGGTTTAATTTTTATTAATTTTTACTTTTGCAGACTGAAAGGGGAAAAAATTGAAACAGAAATTTGCTTAGTTGTTTATCCTCATTTTTTTCTTGTCTGGAAGGCAACTGCAGGGAGATGTGGAAGCTGGGAATAGCATGGTCATAACCAGACCAAAGGCCTGGCAGAGTTCTACTAATAGCAGTGTGGTTTAGATTTTAGCATCATCTCTAGCTAGGAAGAAGGTGAAACTCTGATGTAATAGAAAAGGGAAGAGGCTATTCTGAGTGCTTATATTATGTATACCATCCCTCTTCACTTAGTTATCAGTGCAGAGTGTTGCCAGTAGTCCAACGGGAACTGAAGAGTCCACAACAGCCTGTTCTCTGCCTTGCCACCTTGTGGCAGCTGGCTCACGGGTGAGCTGGAAGCAGTGATGTGTTGGACACATATCCCAGGATTTCTTTGCTGAAAGTCTGCAGGGATGTTTAAGGCAAGTTGGGTGATCTCAGTGGTAAGAGTGGCCCTGTCATTCTAGATGCTGCTAAATCTCTTTGACAGAGATAAGTTGTCATTAGGGCTTATAAAAAGTTCATAACCAGGAGTGTTATGCTGCTGAAATGAGTTTTAGACTGCTGTCGGGTTGAAGTGGTAGGAGACAGCAGTGAGAATTTCTCACTTGTGGAAGTCCCGTATTCATACACACTGTGCAAGGTGCCGAACAGGTTTTTGTAGATAGCCCCTAGAAAGGTGCTCGCTTGGCTCAGCATGATCGTGTATGGTATCTTAGGATAACTGATAGTTAAGCTTGGGCTGTGATTCTGAAAGACTTTGAACTCTCAGTCCATAAAGTCTTTGCTCAAGATGTCAGCAGTATGTCCGCTGTCATTTCAGTACATTCTTAGAACAAAGTAATCTGGGATCATCGGTTGACTTATTGCTTGTCACAAGAGCCGGGAAATGGAAAAGACTTTGTTACTGTCATGTAGGACTGGATCCCTTCTGTAATTGAAAGTGGTGGGGAAAATTGCAGTTGTCTTCAGTGACGGGGAGATCAGTCTTAGACTGAGTGTGGGCTGGTTAGAAATGAAGGAATCTTTGTTACCAACTTCCCCAGACATCTGATGCCATGGTCTGTCTCTGTTGTACCTTGAGCACCTGGTTGCACAGACACACAGTGGGGGGATCTGAATATCCACTGCTAGCTGGAAAATGGCTTAAGGACAAAGTTACTTAGCTGGCATTTTATTACATTAAAAAATGTGTCCTAATATTTTGTGTATTCTCTGTGCTGACTAGAAGAGTGGCTAGCACTTTGAATAGTGATGTGAATTGAAACTGCCCAAGGGGAACAGTGACATCGTCAGTGTAAGTGTATTGTTCAATATTATTTTCCATTTAAACCTCACACTCTTGCAAAGGAATAAAAAGTTAGTAGCACTTTGCTGTTTGGACGTAGCATTTTTAGGGTACAGAGAACACAGCTACAATTTCTTACGCTTGCTATTCCTTCACTTTCCCGCTATTAATAGCTTGGAAGCAGAAGCACTTGGGAATTTGCAGTAAGATAAACACTGGTTCCTGCAACGATTCACCGAGGAAAAACGAGATCTCTGCAATACTTTGCCTCTCTTTGCACTTCTGGCTATAAATGAATGACCTTCACATTCAAGACTACATCTGAAATGAAAAGTTCACTTTTTCAGTGTAAAGTAATCAATTCATTTTTATACGCATATAAACGGAGGAAGACTTGTTACAGTCTCAGCCAGAGACCTTGGCTCTGGCTCCTGCTTAAATGGTGATTGCTATTGTGGCTGACTGTTGGGTGCTAAACGAGGAACATCCGTGACTAAATGTGCAAGAAGGTTCAGGTTAATCTTGGATCTGATGGAGGCTCCCTGGCTGGGGTTATGGCTGGTTTACATGCTGCAGAGATAGATGATAGGAAGGAGCTGTCATTAGTGGATCAGATCTGAGTCATTCTGTCCATCCCTTCAAAAGAAATTGTACTCTTTTTATTGGTGGTTGGCTCAAGCAGGCATAAACCCTGGGACAATGAGAGCAGAAAAAATTCTCCATTGTTTTTCTAAGAGACACATGTCATTCAATTCCTGATGAGCTGTGCTTAGAACATGTTTTTGCTGTGGAGGGTTTGTCACTGTTCTCATATCCACATAGTCAAATATGCTGTTGAGGCTGTGTCAGTAGCACTAACTACTGTAGCATTCTCTCCTGCTAGGACTTAAAGCAACTATGGTGAACTCTTTTAAAGTCATTCTTCAAAGAACTGCATTGGTTGTTTGTATCGGTCTGTTTTTAGGGTGTAGTGCACTACATCAGCATAAGAGTTTCAGCAGATGTTAGGAAAATTTTGAAGATGGCACCTTTGATGTCTGCAACACCTGTGCCTGAATGCAGTTTATTTGTTATGTCTTGCACTGTGAGCACCCCTTTGCCACGTTTTGTTCGATGTGGGGTGGCTCGGGGCGGGGGGCTGATCGTCGGGGAGCAGTGCTGTGTCCTCCCACGGAGAAATCTGTGCTGTGGGAGCTGTTTGGGTCAGACCCCGAGCCCCAGGCGGGCAGGTGGGAGCTGCTTAGTGACTTCAGTGCAGCATTGGGTCAGACCCTCACTTAACAAATTTCAGTTACCATTAATTATAAGTGCTGAAGGAGGAGGGCAAGGGAGCTGTGCTTTACCCCGTGTCTGTCCTTTTCCAGTTATTTAAGAGTATTACAGTGCTTACATAACACTGCTATAGCAGTGTGCCAGGAGGCACAGGCAGCAGATCGCATGCCAGAGGTCGCCTGATGAGAGAAATTATGGCTTATGAGCCCTTGTCGGACAGTCTTGCCGCCTACCCTCCCGAACTGATTTATTGGCAGCACATAAAGCAGTACAAGCTACTTTTATTCTCTTGATTTGCTTGAAAGGAAGTAAGACTGTATTTAGTCACGGGGTATGATAAGCTGTATGTGGCTTATGTGTAGGTTACATCATATCCCACAAACACAGGCAGGGGGCCCAGTTGATCTTGAGCTGGCTGTGCTGGCCTTGTGCTGTGGCACTATTGTCATGACCTATATTTATCCATTTATTTAGAAACGGCTCTTCCATTTCATATGGCCTTTTACAAAAGATGTTAAGGACAACTCTTAAGAAGCCAAAGCATCTAGAATAAAGCCCTTTTTTTTTTTTTTTAGTGATGCATACGTGGAAAGTTTCTACTGTCTTCAATTTAGTTACCAAGGTGATATCATGAAATAGTTGTTGTCAATGTTTTGTCATTTCTAAAGTTTCATGTACCTTGGTGAGACCCGGATTTTGCCTGAAGTGTCTCCAGTTCTGTTTNAGCCGACATGATATTCCCATAATAAAGACTCTTGAATTCTTGGATATTTGGCTTAAAGATCATCATTAAAATTTAACCCTGAAAAGATTTTTAAACTATTTTCTTTGTGCTTTATGAGCACTGCTGTTTGATGTTTTAAAAGTCCTTTTAATAATAGTGAACCTAAAATCAGGTAGTGCTGCAGGTATTTATGAACTTTGTATCTCTTCTGCAGTTCATGTGTCTTATTTCCTTTATTAAGCACTGTTTTTTAAGGCAACTTCAGTATTTCTTTAAAGTATTCAAAGGCTGCTTACAAGACTTTTGCTCTTAATGAAAAGAATGAGAACAACAGGAATTGAAAGATTCTTACTAGGGGATATTATACTTGCTTCGATGCTGTTTAAAGACATTTTTCGTGCAAGAAGCTTGTATATGAAACTTTTTTTTTATATATATTTTTTTCTCAAGCTTGGTGTACACTGGCTTATGATTGTAGACCTACTGGCAAAATACTGTGTTTCTGAAGTACGCTTCTCACAACTACAGCATCTTAAGACATGGCACTACTGTAATGAAAATACGAAGCAAGGAATTGTGTTTGAACTTATCAGCCTTGACAATGTCCTTTTAAATCTGTGGGCTCTTGCTATTCCCTTGAGTCATTTCTCCTGGTTCCTAATCTACTAGAAAATGGTGCTTCAGAGACGGATCGTAATACCAGTGTGAATACTGTGAAAGATCAAGGAATCTGAGAATATACTACTGTAATACCAGCGTCAGCAAGTTACCAGGGTACAGCAAACGTTACTTTCTCCCAGGATTATTTCCATTGCAATCATAAGCAAGGATAGAGCTGTGGCCCTCCTGTAACTACATATAGATGGTGAATAACATTTTAAAAGCTTTCAGATCTTGTAGAAGTTCTTTTCATCATGTTTTGACAGATGAACTTTCGATGGCTGTAATACTAATGTGCATTGGGAAAGCACAATATTTAACTGGATGTGGATTACTTATCTTTGAAAGCTTACCTGTGAGCTTTCACTGGTGTGAATTTAACTGCTTATTTGTGTCATGAATATGCTTGCTTCTGTATGAAAGAGAATGTTCCTGTGTTGAAAAGCTTCTGTTATGCAGATGCTGTTAAACACATTGTGTTTCCAGGGAAATGCCACTAGAACTTAAACATGAAAAATAAGAACTTATGGTAAAAAATCATTATCATACTGTAATTTAACTGATTCTCAGGTTCAGACCCAGAAACCAGTTAACACTGGAAAGATTATTTGTTTCAATTTCTGAATATACGGAAACTTTGCAAATCACAGTTGCACTGAAGTGATATTCTAACTTGTCATGGATGGACTTACAGCACTCTGATTCTTAAGATATTGACGTATTAATTGATGCTTTGAATACAAGTCGTCAGTGTGCAAGCATGGAGGTACACAGTTTACAGATGAGATATTCCAAAAGTAACTGTCCTGATTGCATGAAGAAATAAAATATGAGGAAGTAGTGAAAATGTGAAAACTCTTAAAGAAGAAGCTCAAGTTGTCACAAAAAGTTCTGTCCGTACAGGGAAAGATGCCATCACTTAGGCTTTGATCATGCAAGGAAATTTTACAAGGCATGATTCAGGTTTCAGTCAAAAATATATTAGGGTACAGGTGCCCCATTTTTGTGTGGAAGTGGTGCTTTAGCCATGGAATAATTTCAGTCAGTCACTCCAAAATTGGTTAATATGTTCTACAAATAAATAAATCAAACTGCAATAAAGCAGTTGGATACTCTTGCAACAGTATTGGTTGTTCTCCTCTCTCTGCCTTGTCAAGAGTTTCTGAGGAGTTACCTTTAATAGGATGAGGCCTACACCCTAAAATAGATTCTTGATAAATTAAAACATCTAGTGAAGTTCTGTGTTAGGCACATGGGAAATGCTTGGAGTCAAATGTGAGTTACTGATGTACACATTTCACCGTAAGCTGTCTTTAAGTATTTCAGCAGAATCTGGTATCCCATTTACTGTATTCAGATGGAAAACCAAAAACAAATCACTAAAATCAGAAATTGGCTAGTGATTACTTTGTACTAAAAACTAGATAGAGATTTTGATTTTAAGCCTATATGGAATCATATCAAATCCTAGGACTTGTACTTTGAATAAAGATTTCTCCAAATATCCCATGGAAAATATGGCAGAGAGTCTTTTAGTACCTTTGTACAAGTCAATGTATAACCAACTGAGATTTCTGACAGCAAAGGAGCAGATAGAAATGGAAATTGAGACAGCTGGAAAATTAAAGTATATAGATTGAGATGCTGCACCCACCCTCGAGTAACCCTGCTATTTCCTATTATAATGCATTTATGAGCTAAATAAGAAAAAATTATACCATTATCTGTAACAATAGTCCCTTCTGAAAGTCTTCCCTACGTGCAAAGATTTTAGGCAGAAAATGGCACATCAGTTACAGAGTAAAATATAGGAGATATATGCAAAATGTTCCCCAAAAAGTTGAAAATGTCAAATTCCTGTGCTTTTAATCTCTTTAATTTAAACTAATCTGGAGTCTTAAGAATAGCAATTATTTTTGAGAAAGAACTGTAATTGTTTAGAAACTAAATTTGTGTCCCCCTTTTTTTTTTTTTTTGGGAAAAAGCAGG
>VYZW01001750.1:13577-28704 GCA_013401315.1 Balaeniceps rex | reverse complement strand
TTTTTTGTTGTTGTTGTTCAGTGTTTGACCTTGGCCTGTTTTATAACTGGATATTCAAGACTGATTTTGAACACAGGATTAGCAAATACCTCTTGAAATTTTTTTCACAAAGTCTTTATACAGAACTGGACAAATGGGGAGGAGAGCCCTCAGTTTACAAGAGGGCACCTGAGACACAGATTTGGGTAAAAATAACCTCCACATTTAGGGGACTGATTTGAGATGTCTAGATTTTTTTGAGTGCTTACAATTACATAGCATTTTGTACATTCAAAATAATGCTCCCATTGACATTTCAAGCTGAGCAGGCACCAGCAGCCAGAAAGAATAGTGCCATGCTGAGGAGTACTGTTAAGTGATTTTTGCCCCCTGCCTTTGTGGAACTTGGTGATGGGGCAGAATCCGCTTCCATAGAGCAGCTGCAGCTGTCTCGAGTAGGATGCCATGTTTTTCCTTCCTGTTGTAATTGCCTGTCTTGTTCAGTGCTTAATTTTTTTTTTTTAATGTTGCCAAGTCTGATTCTTTACAGATAAATATCCTTCAGTACTCGTCTCTCCTTTGATTCCAGAGCTAGTCCATCCCTAAGTACTAGGTGCCATGTTAAAGTGTACAGTGTGTTGTTTTTTTTTTTTCCTTTTTTTAACATGTATGTATAAATATGTTCCCAGTGAGTTGCATTAAGTTTGCACAACTAATCTTAATTCTGGCATTTTTTCATTTTAGTGCTTGACATGGCAACCTTAATGTTTCTTGAGCATATACATTGATGTATAATTCTTTAGACTTTTTAAAGAACAAATTGGAAAAAGAAGTCAGACTGTGTTGACTGAATCATCACTGAGCTACACCTTCAAGTATATAACATGCTTCTGCCAGACTACCTGACGGGCTAAATGAAAGCAACAGTAGGTTGTCATCCACTTCAGGAGCTTGCAGAAGATGAGGATGGCCTGATTTCTCTGTGCTTTGCCTGCGCTTGCTGATGGCAGGAATTGCATAGCTTAAAGCTTTAGGGTTTTCTTTCAAAGGGATTCTGCTCTGTTCTACTGTGTCAGTCTCTTTGTTTTGTATTTTGTTTTCCACTTCTCCATGCCCCACTCTCCTTATTGTCCTGGTATGTTTGCCAAACAGATTTTATTACTAGCCTCTTTTTCATTCCAACATCTGTCTCTCCTGGTGGCAGCCTTTGTTCTGTAGGTGTCATGATCAACTCTTGTCACTTCCAGAACTGGGCAACAGATACTGCCTCCTGTGTCTAGTCAGTAATTACTGGACTGATTAATAATTACTATTAATATTGGTTATGCAGAGTCTGCTTCTACCAATCATGGATCAAGGTTCTTTTAATTGTTTTTAAACATAAATTGGATACAAGCCTTGATGTGTTACTCAGATATGTAATCAGGCAGTATGGCAAGTAGGAAGCATTAGACAGCGAGATAGTGGAGAAGTACCTTGTGGGTTTGAGTAGGTCTAGCAGGCTGTGTCCAAACAGACCACATCATGGTGTTCTTGTGTTTTCTCTATATCTTTAATTACATGCTGTAGTTCATGAACAGACACATTTTTTTCTATATTATAATAATCTTTAAAAGTGGTGCTGTTTTTATATTTCCCAGTTTGCATGTTTTTCTCTACAGTGCTGAAGGTGTTTTGCTTAGAGCTTTAATTGCTTCGTTATTGTGCTAGTCATTAGTTTGTTATTTGGCCAGTTATTTGTATTCTCAAGTACTCTTACTTCATTTGAGCTGTGATGTAAATTAGGCTTCCTGGCTGTCGTCTTCTAGGTTCTAATGACATTTCTTTCCCCTGTAGTAGCCTCACACAAAGGACATCTCTGAAACGTTTAAATTTCTTTCTGATTGCCCTACCACCACCATTTTTTTTCCTCTTCCAACTCACCTGTTCTCCCCCCAACCCTGACCTCTTTTATCTCCCTTACCTATAGTCACTTCCCCTCTTTTTCCAGTTTCAGTCTTTCTGACTCCAGTAGTTGACCAATCTCCATGTTCTGCAATTTCTTTTCCCAGCCAACATTGTATTATCACCATGTTGGTTTCTTGTTGAATCTGTTTCTCCTTTTCTTGCCCCAGTTTCTTGCTTTCTGGCCTTTTTTGCCTTGCTTACCTTAACTTGATCACATATCCTTCTTTCCTCTCGTTTCTGATTTAAGTTAATTTTCTCTCTTGTCTTTCCTGAAAATATCTCTCTTCCTCCACTTGCGTTTGCCTTCCTTCCTTCTCACTTCTAAAGTCCAGTAACAGTCATCTAAAGAGTGCAAGAACTTGCACATCCAGGTGCTCAAACTGCATTTAGTCTCACAGAAAATTGCAGCAACCCTGTACTGCAGTTCCAGAATAATTCCATTTTTAATATCCAACTGGGGAAGCCCAGTGTTGGACAGATTTTTGAAAATGGGGCTTTTGGAACTGAAGTCTCAATAAGAAGTAAACTAGGCTTCTCAGAAAGGTTTATGCCTGCGGAGGTATTCAAGAAGACCGCAAAAATCCCTTAGTCGTAAGATTTACCCTGGCAGACCTGAAATCCATGCCCCAGAGAATGGGCACTGGAACTGCCAAAGGTAAGATGGCCAAGGCAGAAATACCTAATTTATTTTTCTTTCTCCCTTGGCCCTGATCTTGGAAACGACTTGTTTTGGCTGAAATGCCCAAATTTATCCTAAACCAGACATTCAGCATGTGGCGAGCGTTGTCAGTTGTAAGGAACTGAAACAAGGGCTAATAATGGGACACTGGCAGATGGCCTTTATATCTGATATTGCCACTTTACTTTAGTAAGTGTAAAACTATGCAAAATGACTTCTGAAAAATTGCCTCACAAGTGTTTCAGTGACTCATTATTACATTTACCGTTTAACTCTTCTGCTGTTTTATTATATGGTGAAAAGGAGGTAATAATAAAAGTCAATTAAGAATTTAAGTAGGCGTGAGAATTGGTTTTAGAATTGTTACTGATCACTAAAAAGAAAACAAACTCTCGATTACTTTTTCCCTAGGTTTGAGTGAAATAAGCTACATGCACTCATGTCTCTCAAATATGTTCAACAAAAGGTAAGTTAGACCACACTTTTTCAGTTCAATTAAACTCGAACATGTATCCTTCAGCTGTGTATGAGTTCTTAAGTACATAATATGATTTAGCACAGAGGTGTAAATAATTTTTATATTCTTGCATCAGTAAATATTTCACTAATATATTTTCTTTAGGTGGCAAGTGTACCCACTTCACTCACGTGTGACATTAGAGGAACAAAGTGATGTATTTTTGCCTACAGTTCCTGGCTACAGAAAAGTAAATATTGTTGGATCGTTACTTTTTTAAGTGTGTGAAACCTTTTGCTACAGTAATAATAGCAAATAATAATGCATATAAATTAATATTAGTTGTGCCAAATCAAACCATTGTGTGAGGGCAAAGCAGTTTTGTCTTTTTAAGATGTAAACTGATTGCCTTTCTTACTGAGCTGTTGCTTTAACTGGTGGTTAGACCTCAAGGGAAGTGCAATAACAGGAAGTTATCCTTAAATTATTGTGTGACAATGTTTTTATCCTTCAGAATAGTTTGTGCATGTCGATTCTTCCACCTGCATGACAGTAGTATGCTGCTGGTGGCACTGCATAGCAAAGTAGTCCCCCAACATGGGGGTCTCTTGCCTGCTTTGTACCCCATATTTTGGCTAGTGTCTTGGTTTTCTTTATCACCGCTAATAGTGTGATGTTTTGTTATGACAAAGGCATAAGGAAATATTTCCATTCTTCCTCTGTATTGTCATATGCTATACTACTTTATTATGTTTTTCTGATCTTAGGACAAGAAAATACAAGTTTCCTTGTGTTGTATTGCCTTTTTTAATATGCAGAGCAGAAATACTATGTTGCCGTTACATTTATATTTCTTCATAGCGAATTGGATTTTTCATGTAGAAACATTAATGTGAGTATTTTTTTCTTTATGCATTCGTTGCTCATTTTTTTTATTTCAAAACTCAGGTTATTCTGTCTACCAACATAGCTGAGAGCTCTGTAACAGTTCCTGATGTTAAGTATGGTAAGTCATCTAGATCTTGTAATTGTGTATACACTGTACTTGTAATACTTTCCTTACTTGTGCTAACATAAATCTCCACAACATGTCACCGTTTTACAAAGCATTGCTGTTGGAGTTTAATTTTGACTGTTGTTGAATTCTTTCTTTCACAACAGAGAACGTTTTTAAATCTGAATATATGAACAAATAATAGAGCTACTGAGTGGTGCTGTTGGTTTTAATCTTTACTGGAGGGGGGGAAAAATTTTATATGCAGTAACAAGCAGAATCAGACCTCATGTCAGAAGTACCTTAAGCTTTTTATTCACATTCTGACTATACTTTGAAATAATTGCATCAGATTAAGCGAATTCTGATGCAGAATGTCTAAATGCAGAAATTATTGCCTTTTAATGCTTGTCATCTGCACTAATTCTTTATTATATTTATGTTAAAATCTGTTTGCAGTTCTTTTAGTATTCAGAGTATCCCGGGTCTGTTTTTTTTATAAATCTAGTGTTCTCTTTATTGCTTTTCAAATAATTTAAACTTTCCTTTTCTGATGACACAAAATCAAGCAGTGTTTTTTCCACTGCCACGAGGATAAATTGTTTCATAATAATACTAGATTTTTTTGTTCTTAATTGCAGTGATAGATTTCTGTTTAACTAGAACTTTGGTTTGTGATGAGGAGACTAATTACCAAAGTTTGAGACTTTGCTGGGCATCTAAAATAAACTGTAATCAAAGAAAAGGTAAGATGACAATAGGTAATGGAAAGGAGTTTTAGAAGCTAACCTTCATGGAGAATTCTGCATTGCTTTTCACTTTATTAACAGTAAAAAGCACGGATTATTTTTGCCATGAATAGTTTATACAAAAACATAATTCCTTACCGTGTTAGGATATTAAAATGTGATTAAACAATCATGCCTGAATGTTTTATGTTCATGGATTTTTCCAGAGGAATGTTTTGTATTTTATTGAAAAATATTAAAATTCACGGACCATAAAGCTTATGAGGACTCTTTGTTATTTAATAGTCTTTTTTTTATGATGGGCCATTTCTAAAAAGGGGAGATAGGTACTGCTAGGTTATTTATTAACTACTTGTGAGTTTCAGCAGTAAAAGAAACTTTCATGTCTGTTTGTCACTCTTAAATCAGTTGAAATATCCACAGCAGTGTCTCTAGTGTAGACCAGTGTTTGTAGCACAAGGTTAAATAAGATTTCATATCAGCTATTCTAGTAAGACAGTACTTTTAAATATCAAAATCTTTTCGTTTCAGTTGAAAAGAGTACTAAATAATAACAGTGACATCTTTAGATATAAAAATATCCTCATTTTTAAATATTATGAGGACTTCACAATTACAGCTTGTGGTGGGTTGACTGTGGCTGGATGCCAGGTGCCCACCAAAGCTGCTCTATCGCTCCCCTTCCTCAGCTGGACAGGGGGAGAAAAATTACGACGAAAGGCTCGTGGGTTGAGATAAGGACAAGGAGATCACTCAGCAATTACCATCACAGGCAAAACAGACTCAACTTGGGGAAATTAATTTAATTTACTACCAATCAAATCAGAGTAGGGTAATGAGAAATAAAACCAAATCTTAAAACCCCTTTCCCCCACCCCTCCCTTCTTTCCAGGCTCAACTTCACTCCTGGTTTTCTCTAACTCTCTTTCCCCCGAGCAGTGCAGGGAGACGGGGAATAGGGGTTGCAGTCAGTTTGTCACACGTTGTCTCTGCTGCTCCTTCCTACTCAGGGGGAGGAATCCTCACACTTTTCCCCTGCTCCAGCATGGGGTCCCTCCCATGGGAGACAGTCCTCCATTAACTTCTCCAACATGGGTCCTTCCCATGAGCTGCAGTTCTTCATGAACTGCTCTAGCATGAGTCCCTTCCATGGGGTGCAGTCCTTCAGGAGCAGACTGCTCCAGCATGGGTTCCCCGTGGGGTCACAAGTCCTGCCAGCAAACCTGCTCCAGTGTGGGCTCTTCTCTCCATGGGTCCACAGGTCCTGCCAGGAGCCTGCTCCAGCGCGGGCTTCCCACAGGGTCACAGCCTCCTCTGGGCACATTCACCTGTTCCTGTGTGGGGTCCCTCCACGGGCCACAGGTGGATATCTGCTCCACTGCTGACCTCCATGGGCTGCAGGGGGACAGCTTGCCTCACCATGGTCTTCATCACGGGCTGCAGGGGAATCTCTGCTCTGGCCCCTGGAGCACCTCCTCCCCCTCCTTCCTCACTGACCTTGGTGTCTGCAGAGTTGTTTCTCTCAATATTCTTACTCCTCTCTCTGGCTGCAGTTGTGCAGTTTTTTTTTCCCCCTTTTTAAATATGTTATCCCAGGGGCACTACCACTGTCGCTGATGGGCTTGGCCTTGGCCAGCGGCGGGTCTGTCTTGGAGCCGGCTGGCATGGGGTCTAGTGGACATGGGGGGAGCTTCTAGTAGCTTCTCACAGAAGCCACCCCTGTGGCCCCCCTGCTACCAAATCCTTGCCATGAAAACGTAATACACAGCTTTATTTCCATTTGGTTCTGGGTCAGTGTAGGTTGTAACAACCAGCCAATATACAACCAGTAGAAGCAGAATTTTGTATAGCAGACTTGGACTTGTTATGCATATGACTTAAGAATATGGCCTAATTCTCCAGTGGAGTATCCTGCTGAGTGGAGTACCGTTTAGTTTGTTGAAATGAATGGTGTTTGGATTTGTGAAGATAGGCTTTCTGAATCAGTGTGTTTTCTATAATTAGTAGATCATGAAGATGATTTGCTGTTCGTCATGGTATCTTAAAAGCTGTTTATATAGAAGATTTTTGCTAGCTATAGGGTCAAATAGGAAATCCGAGTATACTCATTGTGTAAAGAAATACAAACACAAAGCATATTTACTCTGCATATAGAATTTGGGGGTATGCTAAAACTTGCATTGACATATTTATCTATATTAAATGTAGATTTGGTAGGACTTGACTTTTCCTGGTTTTGAGGAAGTGTATTTTAGCACGGATTTGTCATGTCTTTTCAAATGAGAAAGATGGATCCTGATTTGAGGGCAGTTATGTGAAAGATGTATTTGAGTGAAATACTTAAGTAACTCTTCTGTTAGTTACTGCTGCTATGAAAGCAAAATTAATTCAACTGATCCTTTTGTAGAAAAGGATAGAGAGAATGTCTCCACTGGGCCCATTTGCTGCAATAGAGCAAAATACTGGTCAGCCTGCAGCATCAGCTGTCACGTGCTGCTCAACTGCCCAGAAGGCTTGTAGATGGATGGGTTTTAAACAGCCTGAAACTTGGGCAGTTTACAAATTGGTGATTTTTTCTTTTATGTGAAGGTCGTGCTGGACGTGTTTGCAAAGGGTATTGTTACAGGCTTGTACACAAGGACTTCTGGACAGACTTTATTCCAGAGAAGTCAGTACCTGAGATACTGGTAAGACACTTGGGGAATATTAAGAATTTTTTTAATGGATGTGGTCATAGCAGAGACAATAAAAAGAAGTTTTGCTTTACTTTTCCTGAAGACAGTGTACGATTTGAATAGTTACTAATAACTGTAACACTCAATAGAATTCAGGTTGATAAATAATTGACAAAGACCATTCCACATAATTTTCTTCATAGAAGGAGATGCGTTGTAGCAGTAAAGTGGATGTGGATTAGAAATAAGCAACCTGTTCAAAAGAAAAATATCCTTAGTTACACAAAATTAATTTCAGGTTTTACTAAATTGTAAACTTTAACTTATTTCTCATATAAAACACTTTGTCACACTTCCATGGGGGGAAAGTAACAATAACATTGTCTTCCCTTCAGCGTTGTCCATTGGGAACTACAGTCTTAAAAATAAAAAAGCTTGATATGGGGGCACCAAAAGCCTTGCTGGCAACAGCTCTTTCTCCACCCAGTGTAGGTGACATTGAACGTACCATACTTCAGCTGAAACAGGTGGGCTTTCTTTCAATGTTGTTAAAATCAAGGTAATAAAAATGTACTGTAGAAGTCTTTTTGTTGGTATTTAAGCTAGTAGTAGCCTTAATTGGAACCTGAAATAGAAACTATGTCTAGAGAATCTTTTCTCACATTTGACTGTTGGGTTACCGTCCTCTTCAGCATAATTTCTGCAGTCACTTCATTAAAACAGGATTATAATTTCATCAGGGAGTAATGATACTGTTTGTGAACTAACATCTATGGTGAGAAAGAATAGGGGGAAAAAAAAGTAAGAGAACTTGAACACTGTAAATGAAATTGTTTGTTAATACATAGCAAAATCACAGTCTTACACCTTAAGATGTATAGGGGTCAGTCTGAAGATCCACTTCTGACCTGTACAAGGAAGTTGGTGATTTTGCTTTTCAAATATACAGTTTATATGGGGTAGAACATTCATTGCATTAAACTTCTTCTTTTCCAAAGTGCATAAGAAATGTTATTTGTATCATTTGTAGCTTGCTTTTATATCCAGTTTATGTAGTAGAAGCTTTGGTTTCAAAATACCAGGCTTTAAAATTGGTTTAAGAGCTTCAACTTAAGTACAGTTTTGATACTAATCGATGTTGCTTTGAGATAATTGCTTGCTTCTTTTCTTGTTTTCTTACAAACTGGTCTTATATTTACTTCATCAACTTCTACAAGTGAATAAATTTTAATTTCTCTAGCTGGGAGCACTTACAACATATGTGCAAACAGAAGCAAATCCGCATGATGGCGAGCTGACTTTCTTAGGAACGGTATTGGCACACTTGCCAGTGGATCTGCATCTTGGAAAACTGATAGTCCTTGGGCATGTCTTCGGATGCTTAGAAGAATGCCTTATTATAGGTAACTGAAAGAAGAACTTGTGAGAACATTTCTCTAAAAACAAGTGATTTGCAGGTTTTCATTTTGATTTGTTTTTCTTGTAGCTGCAGCACTCTCTTTGCGGAATTTTTTCGCAGTACCTTTCAAACAGCATGTTGATGGATACAGGTATTACCCTGGATGTTTTATAACTTCCTGACTGTATTTGGGGGCAGAGGGCTAAGCTGACCACTAAATACAATTTTTCATGTCATGAGTCTAATCTTCTGTCAAAGTGCCATGCAGTGCAAAAAGAAGCTTTTCCAGGGCAGCTGAGATACTGAAATCTGTTTCTATGTGGACTAATTAGTATCACAGAGCTAACTCATCCTTTTCTGAGTACAAGACCTGATTCTTCAGCTTTGCCTTTCTGATGTGAACATGTGGCAGTGTCTATTAAAATGGGTTTTTTTAAATAATAATAAAAAAAACCCCTTGCTATCCTGCCGACAACAGTTTACCTTCAGCAAGGAGATGTGAATAAGAACAAATAATTACAATAAATATATTGACCTTGTTTATTAAAGTCCTGGAAGGTCTTTATAGCATAGCATTCTGAGCTGTATAATACATTCAATATTTGGAAAAAATATTGTTCATAATTCTTTTTGTTTGTATTACCAGGAACAAACTGTTTTTTGCTGGGAATAGTAAGAGTGACTGTATTGCAATTGTGAATGCATTTAAGGTAAGTCTTTTTTCCAGCTTATCTTCCAGTGAAATCTGATAGACTAAGACGGAGCTTCTCACCTTTGTAGGATCAGTGCAGCATTTGTGCTCTGAAGTTGTTAAAAACTTCACATTATTCCTAGCTACTTAGTGATACTTTTTGAAGGCTGTGTCCTAGTGTATAATGCTACTAGTTCTGATGAGTTAATTTTTACCACTGGGAACGAGCTGCACAAGTTTGCACCAAAGTAAGGTGGCAAGAAATGGGTAAAAATGGGTTGCAAGGCTCAGTTTCTGGGTATATTCCCTACTTTTCAGTCTCCTATGGTATTTGTTGTTCTAAGCAGATGGAAAACAGCACACAGGGTGGAGAGTGAGAGTGTGCTGCTTATCTCAGCCTTCTGCCTGTTAGAAGTAGGAGCAGATTTTGAACAAGATGGGAACCAGAGGCTCAGGTTCTCTTGACCCTCTGTGATCCTTTCAATAAAGGAGCTGTTTTACACAGGGAGGCAGATTCTTTCCAGTCCGGGAAGGTTTACCTGTGTAATTCCAGCTACTATAAAATTGGTGTCTCATTGCCTCCAACAGAACAAATGGTGGCTAACTGGTAAGCAGAATAAAGTTTCTGGAATCAATAACTTGAGGTGATGAACAAGTTTCTAACGTAGCATATCTGCTCTCTGTGTGCTACTGAGGATCCCACTGCAGCTGTTACAAATCTTGTTATGAGATTGAAGTCTTCTGAACTGTAATGTACTGTGCCTTCTCATGCTTCTCTTGAAGGCCTACTTGGTTTATTTTCCTGTGTCTTATACTTTGTCTACATCTGTGCTGCTTCAGGACTTCTTTCCAAATTGTCTCTGAGCTTTTTAGGAGGGAATGATAAAAGCCCTGTCATGGGCAGCAAGGAATTTGTATTTGCTGCAGACCTATGTCTTCCAACTTACTGATACCCAGAACATACAGCCTTCAGTGGTTCAGGAAAGTCTTTGATCATACTGAGTTCTGCTTCCTAATAAACCAAAATTTTTTAGGAAAATACTAGTTTTTTTGGGAAAAATGTTTTTCATCAACCTTGGAGATGTTTAAATGCTGTTGAATTAAAATATGATNATGATTTTTTAAAAAAAAAAAAAAAAAAAAAAAACCAAAACATAAAGCAGTTATTAATTTATCTAGACAGGTAAGCTTGTCTCCTGCAATTTGCACAATTAGCAGTAATCAGGATAAAGTTCCAGTAAGAAAAAGTATGTTCTGGGTTTTCCAGAGTATTACTTATTTGTTCTGCAAAGAAGTCTTGTCTTTCACCAGATAATAGTTGTGTGGACAATGTCCCATTTCACCTTAAGAAGAACAGATTTACGCAGGGACATTTTGTTGTTGCAAGTACTGATTGGTACAAAATCACTGAACTGCTGTGGTATGAACTTGCTTCAGTCTGCTAGCTAAGAAGTTATGCTACAAGTGACAGCAGGTTGCCTCTTTTATCTGTAGTGTTTTGCTTCAGGTCAGCTTATTATCTGAGTAGGCTATTGTAAATGAATGTTAGTATCAGCTTTAAGCACAACTGAGGTGTTTTGTCTCAGGCTGTGAATGTTAATAACCTGGCGACTCTCCATCTTTTCCAGAATGGCTGTAGCTTTCCTGCTACTGTGCTTTTGTGTAAGCAGTCCACTGATGATCAGAGGAAATTCTGGTTTATCATAAATGCGCTTTAGTCAGGGCTGAAAAGTTTACAGCTTTTCTGTGGCATTTCTCTCTCTATTGTAATAGCCAAAAATAAAATGCCAGAGGTGCGGTGATGTTGGTAGCTCCCTTTTAACCGAGGGCCGTTTGGGCTGGTAAATTCTAGCACAGAATGAGTTTGGTGTCCTTTCTCCAGACTTCATAGCTTTGACTTTGTAATATTTCATTCTGTCCAAATGTGATTTTTCTGTATGCTTGGTTGTTCGGTACCTCAGTACCATGGACAGAGGCCGATCCCCACAGTTACGGGCGGAGCTGGTACAGTACAGGAAAGACTTCTGCTAGCCTCTTATTCAAAATCCAACGTTTTCCATTATGGATGGTCTGACATGTTCTGTAATCTTCTGGAGACTCCAAAATCTTCAGCTGTAGATTTAATTTATTCCATTTTGTGTACGTTGGCCTTTTTTCACTGTGGTGAAAGCTGACTTGTTTTTCTGTACTCCGGTGTCAGAATTTTGCGAAGCACACATGGGCACGTATGCCATATGTACCCACTGATCCTGGGGCTGAAGCATCATCTTTTCTGAATTCCCCTTATCCTGGTGTATACTATATTTCCCTCGTGTCCTGTTAATTTGAAGGTGATATTTCTATAAACCAGTATGTTTTCATTCAAACATTCAAACAGAGCTTCCTCTGCAGTACCTCTATGTGTGAGTGATGTGAAAGCTTTATGTTTTGAATGGCTGATTGTCAGAAAAGAACAGGGAAAGAACTTGTTTTCAAATTCCTAGGTTCAGATTAGATTTCTTCCAGGGTAGGCTGAAGTTCTGTGAATTAGCATGTCTTTTTTAAGCTCTTGCTTATGCAAAGATTGCAGTGAATTAGAAAAGGTCAAAAGCTTTGGTAGTAGAAAGAGGAGAATCCAGGGAAGTAAAGGCTAATCAGCCTGGTTTAAGTGGTATGATTTAAAAAAGAGAGAGCTTTTAAAAGAAAAAATAACTTGAAATAAATGGAGTTTATTTTTCTGACATATTAGAAGGCTTGGGTATGGAAGTGGTGAATGTCAAAAACATTATTTAAAACCAGTACATCACACAGCCTCAATCAAGGTAGAGAAATGCAGTCTGGCTATTCAACTATGCTAATAGTCAGTGTCCACAGTAAGCTGCAAAATTTACTTTGAGGTGGCTTGCTGTCAAACTAGAAGAAATGGATTCTGCAGGCATCTGTCATAGCTTTGCTGCCTAATAATGAAATGATTTTCATTAATATCCTGGGTATGTTAATTTCTCTTCCAGCCCTGTTTTCTGGGAAGCATCTATATCAGAATTGTATCTGAATCAGTCAGTTCACTTACTTTCGTCCCAAAGCATGGAGAAAAGAAAGGCTCTGAAAGTAGCCTGCTTTATTACAGCATCAAATCAAAGCATCCAAGTTGTTCTATTTATTTATGAATGTTTGCATGTGCTTTAATACTCAGTCCATCTCCTCTCAGAAAACTAGGTGGATAGCCTGTTGTACGTTGCTGTGTTATCAGGTGGCTATTGTACTTCTCCCAACACAAATCAGGACTCACTCCTTTAAAGCCTTGGAACGTAACATGCTCGGTCTGCTTTTGGAATGCACCAAGATCCAGAATCTCTAAGCTATGTCCAGAAATTCAGTGACCTAAATGCTGTGTTTCCAATTTAGTTGCAGGAGCTGCAGGCAAGTTTGAGGCAGTATATGTAATTACAGTTCACCCAATAGCATTTAAACTCCTTTCCGGTCTGTAGATGTGGCATTGCATGCCATAACCTCTAAGCTGATTTGAAGGCAGAATAGTTGTCTTCCTACAGCAATTCTTGTTCTTTAGCGTGTCGTGGTACAACATATGTAACCCTGCCACACTTTCAGCCCTCCAGTAATGCATTCTTAGAGTTACATTTTGCAGCCACACCACTTTGTGTGCTCACATATTAGCAAAGAAAGACCCAGAGTTCTTGCCCACCCTCAACAAAACAGAGTAAGACTATTCATAAGAGTGAGAAGTATTTATAGCTGCTTAGGAACCAACCAGGCAAGCATCATATTAGACTAGAATTATTAATTAAGGCTGGAAAGGACCTCAGGAGGTCTGTAGTCCAGAACCTGCTCAGAGCAGGTTCAGCCATGAGGTCAGTCAAGGTTACTCAGGGTTTTATAGTCAAGATCCTCAAAAACCTGATCTAAGTTGGCCCTGCTGTGTGGGATGTTGGAACAATTGATCTGAAGAAGCCTCTTCCAACGTAAATGACTGTGATTCAGATTTCCTTATACTTAAATAATTCCTTATGCTTAAATATTTGTAGTCTGTGTTAGCCAAAGGGCATCTCTGGTTTTTAAATTGGTGTTAAAAATTATATCCACTATAGGTATGGAAAAAACTTAATAGTTTTAAATATCTCATTAATATTTGGAATAATTATTACTAAAGTACTACAGTTTGTGCCTGAATACTACACCACTTCTTTCTTAGGCATGGCAGGCCTGCAGACAAAAAGGGGAGCTGAGACATCCCAAGGTTAGTTAAATGTTATTTATTCTTTTCTGTTCAAGGTTGGTGACTTCAGTGCTGCTGTATTCTATATTCTTAGTAAGAAATTTTTGCTAGCAATCCTCCTTTATAATAGTTACAATTTTTCATAAGTAAATAGAAACAGGCTTTGAGAGAGCATGAGTCTCTGAATCCCATGCTGAGTATTTGAAGGCAATCCCTTATGTAGTCCCTTTCACAGATGGTTCAACAGTGGCCAGAGGGTTTGAAATCCAAGCTGAAAAGGGAAATTGACCTGTAGTTGAAAGAAATATTTTTAATATGCATAAGTGTCTCTTATTTTTTTTAAAGAAACACACAAAGCCATCCCGCCCCACCCCCCCCCCAAAAAAAAGAAATCCCGAAAGATGGAAGATCTTTATGTGCATCAGTCACAAAAACCAGTAGTAGGCATACTGCCTCCAGTCTTTCTTTTGTGTGTACACAATAAAACCTTTTTTTAATTTCTCTGCTTCTTTCAGAGCATAACATGCTTTATGAACACCAGTGCGTAACATACACTAAGTTATAATGAGTAGCCAAGATGGCCAGAATCTGTCTGATAGTTATGCATCCAGATAAAGTAGTTCTGTTTTTTTGGAGGAAGTGTCCATCTTAGAGTAGATTCTATAGTAGCAACACAGAGGAGTTGGACTTCTGGGTTTATATGAAAAATTTAGATGACCCACAGGTGTACCGGTGGTAACCAAAGATAGTTTATTAGTCAAATATATAATTGTCTTATATTTTCATACATGTCAACCAGAAAAGGAAGGTTAAAGAAAGCATACCTCCCCTGATGAACAAGGATGGCGACCTAGTATCAACAGACGACGAGAAGGCTGAGGTACTCAACAGCTTTTTTGCCTCAGTCTTCACAGGCAACCTCTCTCCTCACCCCTCCCGAGCTGATGGACCACAAGATGGGGACCAGGGGGGTAAAGCCCCTCCCACTGTAAGGGAGGATCAGGTTCGTGACCACCTGAGGAACCTGAATATACATAAGTCTATGGGACCTGATGAAATGCATCCCAGAGTCCTGAGGGAGTTGGCTGATGTAGTTGCCAAGCCACTCTCCATGTTATTTGAAAAGTCATGGCAGGCAGGTGAAGTCCCTGGTGACTGGAAGAAGGGAAACGTTGCACCCATTTTTAAAAAGGGTAGAAAGGAGGACCCTGGGAATTACCGACCTGTCAGCCTCACCTCTGTGCCTGGCAAGATCATGGAACAGATCCTCCTAGAAGCAATGCTAAAGCACATGGAGGACAGGGAGGTGATTCGAGACAGCCAGCATGGCTTCACCAAGGGCAA